>JAECUM010018401.1:0-17709 GCA_016617855.1 Megalonaias nervosa | reverse complement strand
AATGACAGTTTTAAAAAATGATGCGAATTACCCGGATGAGAGAGAAGTATTGATAACATCGGTTGCTGAAGGAAATATTGAATCTAAGCACACAAGTAGCTGTGATGTCGGAGTCGGACTTCATATAACTCTCGGGAGCTCTTCATCACAATGTTATGAACCAAATCCATAGAGACAGGTTCAAATGCTGTTAAAAGTTGTCGTGCATATTCAATATCACAAATGTGAGGTAACGTTGAGTCAATTGAAATCATGTTGTCAAGCTTTTCTTTAATAGATTGAACAGGGAAGAAATCTGCAAACAGGTACGGAAGGTAGACGAGAGAGAAAGTCGTAGGAAGTGGTGTACATTTATTCCTCGACATCAGCTTGTTCATAATTTCGAAGAGCTCTTTACGGCTGGAATTTTCGTTGATCTGATCAAATTAATTCCTATATTTAATAAATTCCTGCATTAGTAGTTAGCACAGCAACACCAACTGAAGACGTGCTAACATATCGGCCACACGAGTTAATCTTCAGTATTTTGTATTACGAGAGAGAGAGAGAGAGAGAGAGAGAGAGAGAGAGAGAGAGAGAGAGAGAGAGAGGGGGGGGGGGGGGGGAAAGATGTATAAATCGAAAATAAAACTATGGGTCTCTCACTAAAATATGTGCAAGACGTGCGACACAACACACAATCCATAACTGGTAAACATTAATAATTCAACGGAAAAAGAGAAAAGAACAAACCTGAATAAATAGTCTGTAACAGTATTTGGACTCAGTGTGCTATTTTATCAGAATACAAAATACAAGGCAAGAGTGTATTACGACTCTATGGTCTTAAATTAAGTAATAGAAAAGAACGAGAACCAACAAGTTTAGAAAAATTCAACAATTAATTTATTTCCCTATAATACAAGGTGATAATTTAAAAAGAACATACAGCATTACGAACTTATTCCCCAATAGTCCAAAAAGTGTTATCACTAGTCCTAATGAATAAAGTTCTAATTAAATTCCAGTGGTATTCCAAATAAGATCCAACGATGAATGTGTTGATGTGCCTGTAGTGGCCTGTGACGTGGTGATGTGACACCAGTCTTTTGAGGAATCATAATAAGATAATCCAAGCTGTCCTTGTTTGAATTTACTTTAATTCTAAGCTAATGTCTCTATCCAAGAATATTATTGATGAGCATATTGTATTTCCCGTGAATAAATAATTAGCATAAATAAATTCCAGCCCAAATGAAATATTGAACACAACAATAAGACTGATTTCTGCTTCAGCCGCTATTGCAGGAATAATATGAACTTGATTTTGGACAAAGTCAAGTACAAAATACAATTATAACTTATAATCATGGAGAAAAAACTCACAATTACAAACTAAATATACATAACAAGTGTCACTTCGGGAATATGTCATGTAGGTCCATAAGTAAATCATTTATTCGGTTGAACAACATAACGAGCCCAATATATGGGAGATAAATCCTATGTCCTTGTCAAGAGTGTTCAAGGGAGATTATTTTGAGCAGCAAGAAAGTTAATAATCTATAAGATTGATTCACTTAGTTCTGACTGCTTCATATTTTCTCATGACTTTCAATGATACACCTCTAGTGACTGAAAAACTTACATATTTAATTTTAACTATTGGCGAATAAAGGACCTAAGAGGAATTATTTTGACGTAAAGGACTATTTCGAGTGTAAATTTTGAAGATCATTGTCATCTTCGCATTCTTTCCTTACATTACTTGTGTACCCCGAGTTTTAAAAGCATACTTTTGAAATTAGTGCTTTAGAACCTTAATTATAATTGCAAATCTGGATTTAATTAATCTGGAGATTAGTGATAGTTTAATTCAATATCAGGAATCCTATAGATGCCGTCTTAAAATTCTGTACTGCAGCGCTAATTTTATCGCGTCGCTTTTATGCAATTAATTTTATTTTGCAATACAGAAAAAAGAAACATTATTTTACTGATTTCGAAAATGTAGATGTAACGACATAACACTTAAAGGACGCACGGTACCAATCATATAAAGGAAAGGGAACCAGTCTAGAAACGAGTGAACATAAAATGCAGTACATATGCGTTTGGCTGGCCAGGACTCAGGGTACTAATTCAGCTTCCATAGTAAATCTATGCAAACACCATGACGTTAAAAATTAAAGAACTTTAAATTCCTGAATTCTCATTATCAAACCTATATTTATTAGTATAGATACATCCTGTGTACAGAAAACCATATGAACCGTGGCATTTTCTGGATCTGCCTGCGTTTGGAACATGTCTTTTCAATTATGCACCAGAGTGAGGTACTAATGTCAGAAATGAGTTTTAATGCACTGAAATTTCATCAATGAAATATCGTCTCTATTTTTTCAGTTACAACCAGGATAACGTCTCCAAAGATTCTTTATGCCAACACACGCACGCACGCATGCACGCGCGCGCGAGCGAGCGCACACACACACACACACACACACACACACACACACACACACACTTCTAGACTGGTTCCCATACTTCGATATCATTAGTTGCGTGCGTCTAAACGGACATGTGTTAGGGGTCGACAACTCGTGCAAGCTTTTCGTATATTGTCATATAAGGTGAGTAACCAAGCGTTGTTACAATCATATCGACCGGATATCAATTCTTGGGTCGGCCCTCCTTGGTACGCTTTTCCCAACCAATGAAGTGGCGAATCAAAGACTTACTGGCAGTTTAGAAGGAGTTAATATGGTACACCTTTCGTTGAAAAGCAGAGAAAGCTGGACATTTTCAGGAAAACGAATCAAACGACCCTCTTCAACTTGTGCTGTCCCAAAAAATAAAAAATTTTGATCCGCAACCGCTGAAACTGTGTAAATCTCAATAGTAAAAATATCAAATATTAACTCAAGAAAACGTATTCTGGCAACTAGATCAGATGTGGGTGGAGATGAGGGTGTGGGTGGAGATGAGGGAGGAGAATCAGATCTACAGTGATTGGCCGAAATCGTTGTGAAAATAGAAACTCTACGACGACGAAGAAGACGAAGACGACGACGAAGAAGAAGAAGAAATGGAAAAACAAAGAATATATTAGACCCTTGTGCAAGTGGAGTGAATTAATGGGACACTTGATGTTCGTTGATATCTTAAGATGCACTTGTATGTATGTATGTATGTATGTATGTATGTATGTATGTATGTATGTATGTATGTATGTATGTATGTGTGTGTATGCATGTATGTATGTATGTATGTATGTATGTATGTATGTATGTATGTATGTATGTATGTATGTGTATGATAATAAACAGTAATATCAAATCTAGACGTTGTTAATCTACTAGAACGTGGCAAGCAAACAGTTTGGGGATCTTTACCAAGCAATCATCACATAGAATCGACATATTTTGCTGATTTAATTCTTAACAAATTATGGTTCTATTGAAATGTGCTTGAGAGGTACACAACAAATTTACGAGACCTCACGTCGAGGTTCCAAATGTGTGAAATGCACAGCAAGAAAATTAGCAGTTCCTATGTGACTTGACATTTTTTTTAAACTGGTAAATAACAGTGTTAACAAAGCATTTGTTCATACAATTTTGATCTTAAATATTTTGTCCCGTAGGCACTGTCACACCTTGGCTCAAAACGCTTGCAGGGAATATTTTCTACCTAAGCAGATCAAATTAAACGATCTAACATAGCCCCATAGGTTGGAGGCTTGAGGGTGATCGTGTTAAAATATAGTATGTATTCAATACAAATTATATGTAACAAAATTAGCTGCGAAAATATTTGACCTCCAATGTGATGGGCGGAAGGATAGAAAAACATAAATAAATCGATACAGTTTATGGAGATGCTTGATTTAATAAGAAAGGGATCGCGTAGTTCTTTCGAAGTTATTTTTTTCCTTTTGCTCACGGGATAATGACAGAAGTCGATGATTTTGGTTTGAAGGATATATAGAATCGCATACATTTATATTCTGGAATTAGGTCAAAACATTTTGATTCTCTATGTTATTACGACTTTGTGGATGTAGTACAAGTAATAGAAAAGAGTGAGAAGCTACAAGCTTTGTATAATTCAATAAATAATTTATTTCCCAATAACAAATGTATAGAAAATGTATTTTAATAAAAGAAACTTACGGTATTGCGAACTGAGTCATTATAATCCTTGAATTACAGACGCAAGTCCTAATGATTAACGTTCTGAATAAACTTAAGTGGAAATCCAAATTAAATCCAAAGCTGGAAGTGTTGATGTGTCTGTGGTGACCCATGTCGTGCTGATGTGGCAAAGTAATTTGTTGGATCACAATAATACAATCCAAGAATATATCCTTATTTGAAATTTCACTATAAATTCAAGTTTCAATGTCCAAGAATGTTATTTGTGAGCACTGTATATTTTCAGAGAAGAATCATTTGAATTAAATAATTTGAATAAACAAATTCCAGCCCAAATGAATTACCAGTCTCCTCTGCTGAGGAGATTGGTTTCGAACAACAGTTGGAGTCAGAGAGGGATGTATACTGTCACCTACACTCTTCAACATTTTCCTGGAAAGGATCATGGAGGATGCCTTGCATGACCACAAGGGCACTGTCAGCATCGGAGGAAGAACAATCACAAACCTTCGCTTCGCAGATGATATTGATGGTTTAGCAGGAGACGAAAAAGAACTGGCTTTACTTGGTTGAACGCACAGCATACGGTATGAAGATTAGCGCCAAAAATACCAAACTGATGACAAACAACACCAATGGCATCAGTGCAGAAATAAAGGTCAGTGGACAGAAGCTGGAAAGATTCACAAGCTTTAAGTACTTGGGATCAACTATCACAGACGAGGGCTTCAAACCAGAACTACTTTGCAGGATTGCCCAGACAACAGCAACAATAACAAGGTTGAGACCAATATGGAAAGATACCAACATTGCTTTTGGTTCCAAAATAAGGCTGATGCACTCGATTGTTATATCTATCTTTCTGTATGCTTGTGAAACATGGACGCTCACATCAGATCTACAAAGACGGATTCAAACCTTTGAAATGAGATGCTACCGCAAGATCTTGGGCATCTCATACATTGACCATGTAACCAACGAAGAAGTCCACAACAGGATCCAACGAGCCATCGGATCCTATGAAGACCTCTTGACCACTGTAAAAATGCTCAAAATGAAGTGGTACGGTCATGTCTCAAGATCATCTGGACTGGCAAAACAGTCTTGCAAGGCACAGTGCGAGGGTGCAGAAGAAGAGGCAGACAGAAAAAGAGGTGGGAAGACAACATTAAGGAGTGGACAGGCATGGGATTTGGAGATTCAGTAGAGAACAGGGAAAGGGCAGTAGAGAACAGGGAAAGATGGAGAGAATTGATTGCAAAGTCAACTGTGGTGCCCCAACGACCTCTTGGGTTAAGGGATTGATGATGATGATGATGATGATGATGATGATGATGATGATGATGAATTACTGGGCACAACAATAATACAACTGATTATCACATAGTCTGTACACTTTACATATACCGTGTGCAGTTTAATATTTTTGATATTACCATGTTAACATATCACTTTGTGTGATTCTGATTGGTCCAAATAAGCCTAAGAAATTCTTCCACAGTATTCTCTTCACTGACTGGTGCGATCGTGGGAAAATTTTCTGTACCCCGCATTATGGAACTTTTTCTATTTACTAATACTATGAATATTTTGGCGGCCACTTTTTGAATTCACTGACCAAAGGGAATTAAGAAAAAAAAGTCACGTCTTTCTGAATATGGCGAATTTACCATACTGGGACTCGTTATGCCATGTATTATCATGCACTGAAAAAATGGCGTTAAACCCCAAACAACAACAACAACAAATAAAATTAAGGGTATTAGTCCATTGATAGCGTGCGTGAGGGGAGGGGAGGGCTGTAATCCTGTAACAAGGAATCGTCCGTTATAAAAGAGTGGTTTAAATGTTAACTACTAGAAGCAATTAAACTCACCTCTGTTCATAGAAGATTGTGGACATAAACCGGTCTCTCAACTGACATAACGTTAGATCTATCAAACAACAATATTTTTTTTACGCGCTAAAATGACTCACACGATCTTATGTCTCTTATGTGATGCAATTCCCACTGTCTCCTGTTCCGAATCAACTAATGCAAATATCTGGTCACAAGTACATCACAGTAAATATGGAATTTCTTCATCCAGTAATAATACTTTCAGATGAATATTAAAACAACTTCAGTACTGAAAGTTCCATACCTTAGGTATGAACATTGTTACATTGATCGTCTAACCCCAATGAATGTGACATCACACGGAACATCCGTACACATTCTGTGTTGAGAAACGATGTTCTCCGAGTCAAATTTTCCATTCATTTTGAAGGACAATTACTCTTTTAATTCTAGTTTGTAAAAGAAAATCTGTTTTTAAATTGTATTGGTTACAAAACAACCCAAAAACTTGACAATATTGTAGGACAATTTTTTACGCGCAACAAATGAAAGGTACAGTCTCTAAGTCAAAATAAATGAAATTATTTCTTCTTCTTTCTATCTATTTCCATTACAATAAAAGAAACTATGTGATAAACAGAATCTCAAATGGGTAATGATTTCACATTAAATTTATGAAACTTGAAAAATGTCCAGTTTTTGCTTGCCAGGGCTCGCAAAAGCTGGACATTATTCAATTGGTTACATAGATTAAATTTTAAATCATTATCCATTTGAGATCCTCTATATCTGCTATGATCTTATAACATGTATCATTAATTTCTAGGAAAACGAGATTATATAGTCCTCTACCTGACCTCAGGTCGTCACAATTAGCATTTTCTAATAAATAAAAGCTATTACCTAATGGAAAGTTTCCTTCTGGAAGGCTCCAAATGTTTTCAAGATAAACACTTAGTTATAATTAGAAGTCTATTTCTAAAATTATAATATAAAATGTAGTAAACAACAGGTAGACCCGGCATTTCATGGGGAACTTCCAAAATTCTAGACTCAGACTGAAACACAAACGTTTGCTAGAAAACCAGAATCAATGATTCAGGTCAGGTAGAAAAAAAAACTTGATTTTGGACAAGGTCAAAAAGTCAAAAATACAATGATCATAGCATGTAATAAAAGCATGTAATAAAAATAAAAAATAACAAACAAACAATGCAAATTAAATTTACATAGCAACGAGATATGCATGATAATTCTTTTTTTTGATTTTGTTAGTTTGTTGATAGCAGAATAATTTAGATGCGTAGTTTCCACCTTTTAAGACTGTTTATCGCTCTCTGTTTTTGTGTTTAGTGCTTGTTGTGTATATGTAATGGCTTTTTTTTTCCATGATGAACACATTGAAACGCTGGGAAATCGTTTTCTATTATCTTATATATATATATATATATATATATATATATATATATATATATATATATATATATATATATATATATATATATATATATCTATATATATATATATATATATATATATATATATATATATATATATATATGTGTGTGTGTGTGTGTGTGTGTGTGTGTGTGTGTGTTATTTTATTTGTATTATTTGTCTGCGTTTGTCCATGATAATATCCTATGTATATCTGTAGTTTGTACTTGCCCTTTATCCAAAATCAAGTTAATGGTGTACACATTCAATACAATATCGGAATTTATTTGGTATACAACATGAATTCATTTGGAACTTTATAAATTTGGGTTTGTGATATAACTTTTAGGACTACTTTGGATTTAATTCACAATAATGCAAGGTCATTGACAACTCAGATCTGAATTAGAATTTTTAGTTCTGACCATCTACATTCTTCATGCAATAAGATAATGAGACAATTATTGAGGTGTCAGAGCATTGCAATATATACTTATTCATTCTGTACAAGTGCCTTTAACCTTAATTCTCCATTTACTTTAAGTATGAAGCCCAAATGTACTATGGAAGAGAGACAATACTGTTTCTAGGTGGTCGTTTGTAATTATTGTTTGATTAATAAACATCCATCTGAAAGCAGTTTACGAAATGGTGACTACTCTTTCAAATAGAAGAAAAGAATTATTGTCCTAAAGTCAATAACTTAAAGGATATAGTTTATATTATATTTGTGAAGAAAATTTAGTCCATCTTCAAAACGGTATTTGTTCTACATCAATTGTACTTACTTACCCTGAATATGGCGCCATCGTTTAATGAAGAAGACCGTCGTCTTGTGCACAGAATACCTTGTACTGAAGGAACATGGTATCCATATGTGTGCTTCTTGTTTACCCTTATGATGATTTGGACAAATTTACATGAAGATCAAATTTGTGCCACGCTTATTTTTTAATTGCTTCTTTGAAAATACGAGCTGTTTTTCTATTTTGATAAGTTCTGTAGCTTCCCACTCCATTCTTCCCTCATTGCACCACGCAGGCACGAAGTCAACCCTCTTTTTACAAAACAAAAATAAAATTTGTTTAAATTAATGCCCCACTCTCCCCAACACACACTAGATTCTCACAGATCACTTCATATGGAGTTGATAACCATTTCCAAATGGAGTAAAGTATGATCATCAACGTCCCGAAGTAAGGTTTATTTATTCGATTCGGCTATTTGTTGTGTGTGTGTGTGTGTGTGTGTGTGTGTGTGTGTGTGTGTGTGTGTGTGTGTTGTTTCTTGGGGGGTGGGGTTGCTTGTTTGTTTGTGGGGGGTTGTGGGGGGACTACTGGTCGATAAAAAAAACACTGTTGCAGTACTGTTGGATGGGTTTTCTACTTATATTTTCGCTGCCATTACGAAAATCATTATCATATTCTTTGAAGCTCTTTACACGGACTTTGAACAAGGTGACCTCGAACGTCAAGTTTAATTAGTTGTTAAGAAAGCCATTACAATGAGTATCAAGTCTAATCAGGTGTTTGTGTGTATGTGTGATTTTGATTTTTAACTTAGCTTTAACAATTTTTCAGTCATATCGATACGATGTCTTCAGTGTTGCAGTTTATAGTGATGCACTAGGACATCATGCCATATAGCATGATGTCCCACCTAGTCACATTATTTGATACCAGGCCGACCAGCCCAAACACTAACCTCTTAATGCTGAGCGCCTAGCGAGGCAGCTGTTAGTACCATAATTCTTTGGAATGACTCGGCTAGGTTCAAACCCGTGACCTCCCGCATCCGAGGCGGACGCTCGAACCACTAGGCCACCCAAGCGGTCTAATTATGTGTTAAGGAAGCCGTTGTAGCATGCAAAGCTCAAAATTTAAATTACACTCGAATAGAAAAGAGTCCAAGACGTCTGAACACATGCAATACAATAAAATACAGAAATTTTATCTACAGTGAAAGTTTTAGATTGCAAAGACAAACCTTACATTCACCCCTATTCACATGCAAACATAATGTAACAGTTGACACTGGAATAACGGGTGCCAATACATGTAATTTGTTTTACAAGCATGTGATGGAGACATCGAACATCTGTAATTTCGCAATGATTAATCATTGATGACGTCATAAAATCAGCTAAACTGTTCATTTAAATGAAAACAATGGGAAAATCTATGGCGCAAATTAGTTACATGTGAAAATATAGTTTACAATTTCCAACGGTAAAAATGGCAAAATTTTCAAGAACTTATAACAGATTTTGTAAGACATGTTTGTTACGATATTATTAGAAAATTAAGTTTCTATTTACTAATTTGGAAAACAACATTCATTTAAAAAGAAAGGTAAATTCTATATTGACGAATTTAGTAATGCTTGATCAATAGCTCGGACAAATATTCGGACATAATATCACAACATAGCTCGGACAAATATTCGGACATAATATCACAACATAGCTCAACAAGTTATAGTTCAATTTAAAATAAAGCAAATACTATCCGGTACTACTGCCATTTAATTGTTGGGGGCATGAATGGGACTGGGATTTTCTTTCGAGCCGGGATATTATTGTTTTCTTTCAACCTTAAGATATTTTTCAACTAATATAATAAATCTAAACGGTTGTGTTTCTTCTACAAAACAATCCGAGAATATTTTTAAGGTAGCTGAAGTACTAAAAAGTACTTTTTTCAAACGTTTCAGGAATGCCCTCACCCTCATCCCCAAATTAAATGGCAAGTACTTGAGACATGGGACTAGGGATACAGTCTGAGTAAACCCGACGATCTCATCTTCCGGAAACATAATTCTCATCACCACAAGTTTTTGGATTAGGCACCAAGCAGCAATTACTGTCGAATAGGATCCAAAATTGTGTCTATTGTCATGCGGTAAATCCGATCGCTCTTGCTACAGTTGTGTGATTATTAAATAAAACATTTTTTAAAAAATTCAATAAACCAGGGAACCAAGAGGCAAATGGTGGCCTACTTTAGGTGCTGAGGGATCTAAATATATTAATTTATGCAAGTTTTGTTCAGTGGTTGTTTATTACTTCACTGTCCAAGAAAAATGAAATGTATAGTATTTGTTAGTGTCAACAACAACAGCAGCAATAGAAACTATAACGGCATGCAACCCAATAAAGCTCCACTGGTTTGTCAGTTTTCTCAGCGACGAACGCAAGAAAATCAAATGGTATTATCCCAACCATTGGCGACTCTCGGTTATCAAAGACGAAACAGAGTACTAATCGACTACTACAGTTACTAGTGTGCAGAGGCTTAAAAGATAACCTAGTTTATGTGGCATGCATTTGTATACAAATGCTGGAAAATACGTCACGGCGATCCGATTTTGATGGGCTACACAGAACCACCCCATGAGGCACATACATCTCAGTTTGGGTGGCAACAGGCTAGTAAAACATTATACTTGAGACCAGGCACGTTTGTTCTTTTGTGTTGGGTATACACCAGAAAGAAGGTCATATCGACCGAATCGATGTGTGCTATATCATCTTTCTTCCATGATACGCATTCTCTGTTGATTTGGTGTCCACCAGTCTATTGAAAAAGTGGTTATAGACCGAGAGGATGGGCTTTTGGAAGGACGAACGGAAGAAGTGCAACTACTAGTAGCCGTTGTAGGGTTTATCGGCACGTCAGTACAATACTGGCTATGGTGCTAATGAAAAGTAATGTTCTAAAAATGTAAACTACCAACAAAACATAAAAGAAGATAAAGCCTTTGAAAGCAATAATTTAAAAAAATTAACAGGTAAAGAAGTCCTCCTCAAAGAAGTGAAACTAAGTTGTTACCTGCTTCTCAGAACGACAGAACAAAAACAAGCAAAAAACAGCAAATAAAGTCAAATAACAAATAATAATAACAACAAAAATAACGCTTCTTTTAGCAACAAACTTTTTATTTCGATAAAGAGTGATAGTGCTAAAGACTGACGGACAAACATGCACACGGACGCCAAAACCAACATCTGCATACGAGTGGCTTTAGTTTTTCGTTATTTCCTGTAACAATTTAAAGAATGTTGGCCTATTACTAACATAAATAACCTGAACATGATTCTAAAATTGTCACAAATACGTGGGAATATGATTTCTGTATTAAAATAAAATGGGTCACTGCAACTGGTATTAAATGCCATTGTATATCAACTATTCATAATAATACTATAGCATCTCTTGTCTGAGGATGCAGTGCTTATTGCTGAAAAAACTGGTGCTACGAAAAAAAAAAAAAAAAAAGTTGGCAGCTGTTAACCAGTGCTCTCGGACTATTTGTATTGTAAAAGGGGATGGAAAAGAGGTGTTTTTACTAAAAAAAAAATTTAAAAATTGCACTTTAATGGATTCGTGAAAACGTGAACAAACAGGTCGAGGACAATGAAACCTAAAATCAGTCATTTTGTTTAATTGTTTTTAGGAGGGAGAGGGTCCAGACTATAAAACAGTCATGTTGTTGCATTGATGATACCTTGAATTTTACACGCTTTGTTGTGTTCGGATTACTACAATGGAGAGAGTGAGTCGACATTATGTCAGATGTATCGAGTTCGATTCTCGTTTGAGGTCTTGCTTTCCTTCATCATTTATAGCTTCTGAAACTAAACACATTTTTGTATCTTAGCGAAATAGATCATCACTGTTTTTTTCGATATCTTGTTTTTGCTGTACTGGTACTATATCAGTATCGTCTGAAAATGTCATATGTGCAGGCTCATCGTGTGTAAATGGAGGTAATTCCCGACTCGTGTAAACAGGGCTATAAAGATATTGTACATTCAATGTATTCACTTGGCCCAAACAACAAGTCATGCGAAGACTACATGATAATCTTTCATACGTTTTCATAGGTCCAAAATGCAATGTTGTTCATGCTATTCAATAAAATTACGCGTATTATATTGCTTAAACTGACATACTGTCCCTATTTATAGTGACACTTATATAAACTATGAAGTTATCTGCAAATGTTGATTTAAATTGGAACAGTCATCAACGAAATATTTTCAAATGTGCACTCGGACCAGGTGCAAACTGCTTAAGAACCAGTTATAACCTTACTTTCTGCTTGAAATGCGATCTTTGTTAAACCTGGGTTTTTTATGAGACAAGGACACGAAATGTTAACAATATAGATTCGGTTGAACTTATTGGAGATTGTCATATGGTTTATTTGGTTTAGCAACAAAACAATATCCCTCCTTCTGCTATCCTCAGTCGGGGAATGAGAAACTGAACGGTTATTCTGCATATATCAGTGTTAATGCTGATTTAACGTTCCAACATTCTCGGTTCAAAACATTTAATATAAAATGAAATATTATTTTTACGACAAAGATAATAAATTTACCCCGATTTCTCTCGTGTAAAACGAGTACTTGTTTCTTCTCATATCATTGGCCCACAAATACATTAAATAAGGTCATTTTATGATGGATGATCCTCCAAAACACTATGATGGCATACTTACTTGGGTGTTTAATATGACTAAGAATAATACTGCTTCAGAAATTGCTATCTTGTTATTATTACATGTGCGCATATATAACCTTTCCCACCAAATAACTTTTGAAAGAAAACGGGTATGCGAAAATCGGAAATGGACAGCACCATATATTTTGTTAATTTAATGTAACGTTATTATTAAACATTAAATATGTGCATTTAATATTTTTGATAGTATAATCAAAAATGTCTTAACCCAAAATATTTCATTCCAACATAATAGAGTTAAACTTTCCTCTGGAAAAGCTAATGTTACAACCTTTGTTGTTAAAACGCTGGTATATGATCTACACGCAATGCCTAAGTCAAGTCTTATTTACTTTTGCCCTAGATTAATGTCCCTGCTTTGTCAGCATTGAATTAAAATCCATTAAACATTATCGCAGTTTTGAGATAATTAAATCGACTCCTGTTGTAAATGCCTTGGAATTTTAGCAGTAACGGAAAACCACCGACTTGCTCTGAAATTTCCCAACCAAAACTACAAGCCTTTGGCAGTTCAAGTTTTCTACCTATCAAGAGTCACTACATTATATGATTACACAATAAAGGGGAAAATTTTAAAAAAATGTAGAAAAAGAAAAGATATGTCAATGAAGATATTTATAAAAAAAAAAATAAAACAAGCACAGGCGTGACCGTAATTGTAATAGTAAAGGCCATAGGGATCGGCACTGGAGTATTATGCAACACCAGATCCACGTTTACGCTGATCGCAAGCGCGTGCACATTATACAAATGGGTAGTAACATTGAAAACCTGCTGTATGGAAAGAAACTGAATGCCACAAATAAAAGGATCATGTCTTTATTGTGGGTTGTAACAGTGATTCAAAGAAGCTCCGGAGAAAAATAAATTTCAAGCTACTGTGAAGAATTCAGTGGTCTGTAACACCTACTGAAAGATGAACAATATAATTAACATGTACGAAACCATAAATAAAACCACTTGATTGATCGGACGGTGTTTCTACAGCCTGAAATTTTGTGTACGAAACCACTTGTAAGCGATCGTGAAAATTTTTCCTCGCCCCCCCCCCCCAATTTAAGCACGCAAAATATTTTTAAAAAATCGTGTCCTGAACTTTATATCTATTACATACTGGTTGAGGATTATAGAATCTCTGGTAATATACACTCTCGATGGATAAAATCCTACTGTTTCATTAAACCAATAAAAATAACTGCCATTTTGGGATAACCATTGCTATCTAATTATTAGCACTGGCAAATTTGATTATCATACTCTGGATGATCACATGATTTGATCACATGATTTGTACGAGGTAGATATTTATACTTAACAACTTCAGTAAGTTGCTGAGAGCATTTAAAACATACATAAATCTGAAACCTTACGTAAGGTTTGTGTTACCAATATACATAGCACAATCGCAACGTGCCTGCTGTTGTCAAATTAAATCGAAGATATTGCAGCTACATGTTGCTATACACCATTAAAAAAAAAGGATTTTTTTTATATTGAATTAGTTTTCATAATGTACAAGAAGTCGGGCAGAATGGACCCTTCGTTTACTACACTACAAACTGACATGCAGACAGAGGTCCTTGTATATTTTCAGAAACAAAACAAATTGTACATTTTACATGTTAGTATATATATGGGCGAACTACACTAAGGCTGATGTATAAACTATTTCAGATGTAGATTGCACTTAACTTGTATCCATTTACAAAAGTAATAATTGGATCTGGGTGCTACCTAATAGTACAGAAGGATGCACCGAAACAACAAACAAAACCTACACAATACATTGAATGACGATAAATTATGTCTCTAGTTTAGTAATAGTTGTCTTGTTTAATTACTCAACTGGTACCATGGTAATAAAAAAACAACCAATTAAAATGGGGTCAGAGTACCAGGCTGAGCAACCAGAGAATTTCGCTCCTTTTCACATTTGTAAATGAAACGATCAATTAAAAGTCTTCGGCCAATCAGTACTGTTTGTTTGTGTCAGCATATAATTTCAGTTAAATCCCGGGCATTATCAAATGAATACACTAAACGTTTTCAGATAACCATCTCAAGGCTAGTATCATCCCCCTCCCCGTCTTCATCTGTTATGCCTATACAAGAGCTGATGGGTGTTTCTCTTGGGAAGGCACTGTCTCCGGAGTCACTTTGGGATGTCATCCATGATGTATTTAAAACTCTTTCATTCGGTTTGACTTTTAATGGATCAGGTTTTAACCCAGACTGTTTTTCCTTTCTGGGGGTTTTAACATGCATTTCAAACCCTTTCTCTGCTTTGGCAAGCGCGTTCAAATGGTTCATCATGAAATCACATATGGTACAGCTGGTGGAACTGGACGCAATGGAAAGGCTGCGTTTACTCGAGCCCTGTTGTGAACTTCTATCCCGTTTTTTCTTTGCAAGAACCGTGACTGGAAGCTGATAACTGTCCAGCGTATGGTCAGTGCTATATCCTTCCGATAAACAGTCAATATCGCGGCTGATTAATGACCGCAAAGTACTAAACTGTTTAGTATCAATGAATAATGTTTCGGCACTTTTTTGTAACAAGTCATCCCAGCTTTCGGTCAAAAGCTGAGTTTGGCTGTTACCAAGAGTAAATTCATCTTGACTGGTTACTGTAGAATCTGTGTCAACTGATTGGCAGCTACATTGCTCTTCTTCTGTACTTGTCATGGAAGCAGAATCAGAGTCATTATGAATGTTGTCTGCTTGACCTTCAAGCGTTTTCTCAAAGAAGCGGCGGTGGGTATATGTTCCAGTTCCCTGAACACTAATGTAATCCGTTTGCATTTTATCACCACAAATGCAGCCTTTTCTAGATACACCCTCCTGGGGCAAAGAATCAGCACTTTTTGAATCTAATTCCCACTCCGACATGGGGTCAATAATAGAATCCTGGAGGTTTTTGTAATAATGTCCATCTACCAATGCCTGTTGGTATTGACTGGTCCAGCCAGCACTAAATGGTCTCTGTAGTTTAATATTATGTTTTGAACACAGACTTAACCTGCAGTTGATACAACCATTTTGAATACAGGCATGCTTCTTTTCCTCATCTTGCATACTGGACGTTCTCACATGGAAGAACCTGTAATAAATTCCAAGGGACACTACTCCAATGAAAAATGAACATGATGAAATGAATACGATGGTATTGGCTACTGTACCATCGTCTGATTTGTCTGTTGCAATATACCAAACAGCAGTGAGAATGGCATTTTCCAAAAGCATGATGCTGTAATACGTAATGTATCTACATGTACTCCTTTCTGAGCTAAAACTGATATAACAAAATGTGTATAACCAAGACACCATCGCACTGATTAAGAATTTCAGACATCTGCCAGACTTAGAATCATATTTGATTGAGAAAACTGAGGTACTTATGCAGATCATGATAGTCAACCAATGGAGGCTAAGTATCAGAAAGACCCAAAACTGATACACCGTAGCAAATACAGTTAATGACAAAAGTCTGCACACAATTTCTCCAAGTCGCCACAGCAATCTGAATACAGTCCCAGACAAAATAAGAGCAATACTCTCTACCTCACATGTATCATGGTGTTTTCTAAAGGATGCCAATGCCCATACGACGAAGGAAAGTGTGATTCCAATAGCAGTGTATATCAGATAATTTGTTTGCGAATAAAAGAGGTAGAAAAACGCCTGTATAACAAGGAGAGGAATCGTCGAACTGAACACGAAAAATATCTGTAACAGACTTAGATCCACCTGAGCTAATTTTCTTTCCTGGATATCCCTCTGGAAGAGAAGTCCGACATGTCTCCAAACTATCCCAAGCTGGAAGACATGGAGAACTGCTATGAATGCAGAACTGCATGTCCCTAGCTTCTCCCCCTTTCTTCGAAGAAGCAAAATGGCTGACACCAGCTGCACTATTACCATTGGCAACAGTAAAAGGCCGACACTTACTGTGAACCATGCATGCAGAACACCACTTAAATACACATGGTGCACAAATAATCCATTCACTGTAATCTTCGCCAGGTATATCAGTAGAGAGAATCCAACATAGAACACATAACACGGTGATGTATTACGGCAGCTACTCATTCTGAATGTTTTTTAGTGTATTAATTTCTACAGCTTCTGTCATCTAACTGTGAGAAAGTGTCCTGCTTCATCATTTTGCTGTCCTGGTTACTGAGTGTCCTCTGCCTCCAACCATCCTGGAAATAAAAATCACTCTGAATCACGTCGAAGTGAAATGGTATATGGCATCATTACAATGGGTGAAAACTTTGTTTAAAGGCAATGTTAGCAAATGCGACCAAAATATTGGTCTGAACTTACGGAACTCAAAATTTGCACCCCTTGAAGCAGTATTTTTATTTATTAAAACAAAAATCAAATTTTCTTATACAGATACATATCCAGTTTTTCCTAACTAAAAATATAGAATAAAATTGTATCTGCTGTGATGGTGTTCAGAAATATGTGGAGCATATTACTGAACAGCCACAAACGGTTTGAGAATAAATTTCAATTTGATTATTGCTGTTCTTCACGAGTTTAGTGAGTTATAGAAGATTTGGTCTATATTTTATACATGATCAGTCTGAATTACTAAAGACAACTTGAAGATTGTTTTTAGTAGTATCAACATTATGAAATATTTTCATCAATAACCTGGATGTTTATACACAAAAAGAGCTCGAGTATATATTTGTTTCTTTTTTTTTTTTTTTTTTTTTTTTTTTTTTTTTTTTTTTTTTTTTTTTTTTTTTTTTTT
>JAECUM010018400.1:0-59646 GCA_016617855.1 Megalonaias nervosa | reverse complement strand
AGAGAGAGGGGCGGCCTCTAGCCATTTTCATATTTAATTAATAATAATCGAGTTTTAGAACGTTAAAATAGGCTTAAGAAACAACAACAACAACAAAACATTAAATATAATGTGTTCCTCGTAACAAACAAATTTATCGTATATTGTGCACACATACCGTTACGACGAACCATATTCTTGTAGGTCACTTGTTGTAAGTTCAGTTTCAAGGTTTTCATCCAGCCCAAATTCTTTCTCTCTCTCACTCCAGATTTCTGCGTATTTTGTCCCTTATGCATGAGTGGGTAGGGGGAACGGAAAGCAGAAAGGATTGCGATGAAATTTTGTAGCACGTTAAATTCATTTAGAAAACGGGGATTATTAATACTTTTTATCGTTATTTTCATTCGTCACTAAGGATTAATGAGTGGAAATTCATCATTGATCTATAGGCCTAGAATCGACAACACACAGTTGCATGAATGTTTATATATGCGTATTATTGCGCCATGGGCGGATCACAATTTGATATACCAATAGTATTGTTATATCAAACTGTATTATACCAACACTTTAAAAGCCATGTTATTTTTAATGTATGTGGTATAAATAAATAATTAATAAATAAGTAAATAAATAAATTTTGATGATTTTTTTTTAATTACAACACTCTTAGCACACTACTAGCTATTACATGCCGAGGAAATATGAGCCTTTCCACAGAAACACACAGATGTAGCCGACTCGGGCAGGTTTTGAACCCGCGTCCTTGCATTAGTAGTCTGCCGTTCTACCAAATGAGTTACCACAGCTACAGGAAAAGAAATGCAAATAAAGGGAGAATTATACGTTTCAGTATTGATAATAAATTTGTCTCAAGTAAAAAAAAATAAATCTGTATTAGGCAAGTAATATGTAGCTTATTTTATCGGAAAGTTAGGACAGTAATTGTTCTATTACAAAAGAAAGAAAATATACATAAATATATCTTTAACAAAGGATTCAGCTTTCCATCATTTGCTCTGTATAGCCTTGCAGAGAGGAACTTTGTTCATATAGAAGGTGAGTATCCAACAACACCTGATCAAAACTAAACAAATATAAAAACAAATTAAACATTTTTAAAAAAGGAAGATGTAAAATGCTGGCAAATTCATGCAATAGTTCCGGAATATACAGCTACACTTTAAATCCATTAAATAATGACGTGGTAAAGGGATCGATCAAACTTTTGGGGTAAACAAGAATTACTACTCCACCAATTAATCATATTATATCCTTGCACGCATTATTATGGAAGAAATGATTGCCCAAAAGATTAAAAAAAAAAATATCGAGGATCTTATAAGACGCACATCAAATCTAATTATATTAAACATTCAAAGGTAAAACTATGAGGGCGGTGGGAAATCAGGGACTATAACTCCGTATAATGAGGACTTCAAATGCTGGACATGGACTCATCTCAAATATTACTAAGGGTCCGCTCAGGATTTTTTTTGTTTTTTCTTTCTTGTGCACAGGGTTAAAGTTGTAAAGAGGAGATATTGCAATCATTTCCTGCTGGTAATTTCGGTTTTAAAAAAGGGAATGTGTGTACATCTTAGAGAGAATTACAGAACCTAAACTTTTCTTCATTTTAATATCTGAATGATAGGGGTTGATTTGAGTTTGAGAGAACAATGCAGAGCTTCACTTCGGATGTGCACTTCTCGAAAGATTGCAAAAATTCTGCACGGCTATTTTCACTTTCTGCACTTTAGAGGTAAGTTACACAAAAAAAAAAAAAAAAAAGCTCTTTCAACAAATAGAAAGGTCGAGTTTTACGGCAAACAGCTTTGCACTGCACCTTCCCCTCTTTAGCGGTGACCCCCATACCGTCTGTCACGTTGTGTGAGAAAATTTGCTAGCAATTCCTGCCTCATGTTTAAAAATGTCTTCTGATGAATTCTTAATTCAAAGTACTTTGGGTAATGTCAATTCGTGTTATATAATATTACGACTTTAGACCGATTCTGAAACAAAGAAACTACCTGCCCGTACCTTAGCCATTGCGTTACGGTCAAATTCGCGGTTACATCAAAGAGAACCTTGCCGCGGGGTGAGAAACTCTGTTTGCTTTGTCATCAGCCATTAATGTCACCGGTCGGCTTAGGGTTAGAGACCGGAAACCCGACATCATAACGTATCAGTACTACTACCCCAGACATTTTTCAAAGTGACCACCGCTATCCAATCATAACTGAGATATTCAAATTTTGTGGCGGGTTTCTCACGCAGCAAGACATTATTCTGATACATTCATTGTGAAAGAATCAGTGCACGTTTGGACGTAGAAAGAGTAAGTCATAGAGAAGTTGCGACAATGTTTTGTGAAACATGACGGAAACTAAATCGATGCGACATTGTTTTTGTAGTGCATTCATATTCATTCATTTGGATTATCTACAAGACAAAAATATCTCACAGGTATCTATATTAGTATAGGCAATAGTTTTACTTTGTTAAATTCTCTGCCATTATTTATACTGTGTGGAATTTCACTTTGTTTTCTTTTTGCTTTTGCAAGATCTATTAGTTAAAATAGTGGGTAGTTCTTGCTTAAGATGGCTGGCCTGCCCCAAAATAAGCAAAGAGGAGGGAAAATAAGGACATATTTCCCGACAGAAATGCAAAACACAGAGCAGGGGAGGATCCTTTTGGCCTACAGAGCGCCAGGCTGTCAAGTATTGGATTTGTCAAACTTTTCAGAAGCTGAAAGATCCCGCCCGGCTGAGATACTACAATTCCTGGTGTCTAGAGGCACTAAAACTGAGAACATACAAGGATTTCAAAATGGGGAAAGAGGAATATACTTCCTTCTCGCAAAAGGAGACAAGCCTTTGTATAGGAATAACCAGTCAATGGAAATCAAAGGCAAGCCTGTCAAGATTTATGCACCTCCTCCTTAAGTTAAAAACCTAGGAGAGAAAACTATAGAAATCCACTTCTCTGGTTTACCATTGAAATACCCTTAGAAGAATTAGTGGCCAAGATAGAGAAGAAATTCTCAGTGAAGACAATACAATCACAGATGGCCACATTTTGGGGTTTCCCAACAGTATTCACGGGAATACGAATAATTACACTGACAGAAAAAGATGTGAAGAAGATTCCGGCTTTCTTTTATGTCCTTGGATTCTTAATTAAATCCTGGTACCGAGACTGCCAATTCCATCGTCCATGTCACAAGTGTGGAACTCTTGATCACTTGTCGAGGGAATGCCAGAGCCAGGTGCCCCCACAAACCAATTCTTCCAATTCTTATGCATCGGTATTGAAGAAAGACCAGTTAGTGGACAAGACCACAAAGAATTTGCTGCAAGAAATCCCAGAGCCATTAGAAGAAAAAGCTGAAAAAATGGGAGAAACCAACATCTCCTTATCATCTAGTAGTCAAGGGTTGAGTGCTGAAAGCAACTCGCTGGACAACGATAAATGGGAAGAAGCTAGTCAAGCCAGTTCAGCAGAAAAAAGGAAGGCAAAATCCAGAGCAAGGAAAATCCAGAAATTGAAGGCGAAACAAGCAAAAGAAGCCAAACTGGTAGAAAAAGAGAAAGCACCCTTTTTTGTCCTTGAGGAGCCTAATTTCGAAGAAAAAAAGTCACTGGAAAATTCAGATGGCCAGATTTCACAAGAAAACAAGACAATAGAGGAACCCTGAGTCTAGAATCTCCGATACTAGAGCAACAGGAGACAACAGAGATGGAATTGAATACTTCTACTCCCATCTTACCCCTAAAGAGGAAAAGATCTGCATCTACACCGAGAACACCTTCAGAATCAGACATTACAGATCTAATAAAGGAAGCAAGGAACGAGAAAAAAGAAATCGAGCAAAAAAAAAGGAGAGCAGCCTCCTTGACCAGGGGGAGCCACAGGAAAATAATAAGCCTGGAAGAATACAGAGCCAAAAGAACTGCCCACTAACTAACTAATACTATGTATTATCAAATATTTGAAATTTATAAAGAAGTTTATAAATATGTACATAGTCAAGAATGGAGGGATTGAACCTACAGATCTTGACTGTGAACGTAAATGGAATTATAAACAAATTAGATAAAATAATATCTTTAGCTAAAAATTATGATATAGTCCTATGGCAAGAAACTCACGGGACGTCCGAACATTGGTGAGGAGACTAGAAGAAGAACTTGACGCCTTAGTCCTCACCAGTAACCACCCAACAAAGAAGGAAGCAGGGGTGGCTACAATTGTTCGGCGCTCGGCTAAAGGATTGAACTTTGAAAGCCTAAAAACTCCCAATGAATTGCAGGGACGATTTTTACATATCAAATTGTATAATTGGAATATTTTTAATATATATGTACCCTCTGGTGGAATCAAGCCCAAAAAAGTTAATTTCATATTAAATGTAAATCATTATATCCAAAACTTCGCTGAAAACCCATGCATACTAGGTGGGGATTTTAACTGGATATTAAACGAGTTGGATAAAAGTGTAAAATTAACTGATAATGATAAAAATTTGCATAAGTGGTCTAGTTTACTTTTAAAAACTTACAATTTAGAAGATACCTACCGTTGGTTAAATGAAAATAAGAGAGAATACTCATATATATACGGGGATAATAAAGGTAGCAAGCTAGATACGTTCTATATGTCGAGAAATCATATTCATGCAGCCAAAACATGTTTTATACACGATAATCAAATTGCTGACCATAAATCAGTAGTACTTGAACTACTAATATTAAATGTAAATGGGGCCAAGGGTTTTGGAAATTGAACAATGTTCACCTTTTGGATATTGAGTATGTGAAAACCATGCGAACTCACCTGGATAAATTTAGAAACAAAAACTTAGGAAACATAATGGGAGACTGGGAATATTTTAAAAAGGAAATCAAAAGAATAACTAAATATTATAGCAAGATAAGGAAATTACATAAACATTGGTTGCAGAAAACTGTATTGAAATTCAGAGTAAAAATATTCCAATAACTGAACAAGATAACGAAATAATTAGGGAATGGAATATTTTAGAAAATGAGGTAACCCAAGGGATTAAAGCTAGAGCAGGGAAATGTGATAATTTATACAAAAAGGGGAGGGGCTTATACGGAAGAATGGAAATTAACAAAGGAGAAAATAAAAAAAATTGACTAAATTCGCCTAAACAATATACTTTATAAGGATAAAAAGGTTATATTAGTAGGGATTAAAGATTATTATGTAAAAATTTATGAATTACAACATATTGATGTAAATATTATATACAGATATCTAAAACAAACTAATTATAAACAAATACCCCCAACTGAATATGGAAACTGTGAAAACTTCATCACTGCTAATGAAATAATAACTGCAATTAAAAGTCTGACAAAGGGGAAATCCCCAGGCTCTGACGGGATTACTACTGACTTTTATATTAAATTCCAAAACGACCTAGTAGATATCCTAGAATTACTATATAATAATATTCTACTCCAGGGGGAAATGCCTAAAAGTCTAAGGGAGGGTATTATAATATTAATATATAAAGGGAAGGGTGATAGAGAGGAAATAAAAAAAACCGGAGACCCATAACACTTTTAAACACAGATTATAAAATTCTAAGAAAAATTATTACAAATAGAATAAGGAAATGTTTGAATACAATAATTGACATAAATCAAAGTTGTGGAGGGATAGGAAGGAAAATCTCAGATAATACACTTTCAATAGGAGCATTCATAGATTTTTAAAAATATAGAGGTGAAAAGGGAGTCATGTTCTTATTCGATCAGGAGAAGGCCTTCGATCGAATAGAGCATGACTTCATTTTCAAAACACTAGAGAAATGTGGTTTTGGGCCAAATATTGTAAACTGGATAAGAGCAATGTATACTAATATTACCTCAAGAATATGTGTAAACGGAGCCCTGACAGAAGAAATTAAGATACAAAGATCAGTAAGGCAGGGCTGTTCCTTATCCATGCTATTATATATAATAGCAATCGAATCCTTGAACATAAATATTGACCAAAATACCAATATTCAAGGAATTAAAATACCGAATTTGAACTATGATTTTAAAACTATATTACATGCAGATGACTGCACCAACTTTACCAGAGACGAACATTCCTTTAAACACCTACAACATGACTATCTACAATTTGGTAAGGCCTCTGGATCAGCAACAAATCATGATAAAACAGAAATTTTATTGATAGGAAACTGGAGGGGAAACCACTCTGGACTTCCCCCCAATCTGATTAAAGGCCATGTTAAAGCACTAGGAATCAATTTTGGGAAAAACTCTACTCACTTGAACTTTTGTGAGTTAGTAATCAAGATTGACGCACAGATTGAAATTTGGGCGTATTCAAGGCTGAACTTAATAGACCGCATACAGGTAGCTACATGTACAGCCAATTGAATTATGTAATGAATTCAGTTCACCTTACAGAAGTAATGATTGGAAACATAGAAAGAAGAATAATGAGCTTTATTTGGAATGATAAAATCCATTACTTAAAGAAAAATTATATTTGTAGGCCGAAAGATAGAGGGGGACTGGCTCAGCCGAACCTGAGTATAAAGCAAAAAAACAATTATATTAAATAGATTCAAGTAACTAATTAACTCTCCCAAACATCCATGGGAAGCAATATATATTTACCTCTTTGGATACATTTGTCATTTTAATAGCGAAATTTATAAAATAATAAATTAACCAAATTATTAGAACCTCCAGGCTCTTATAGGAGAATCAAAGAATTAATATATACTTACAGAAATAATCTAAGAATATGGGATAAGAAAAATGATACCTATACAGTCTTGAATGAACCAATAACACAAAGCCAGCAAGAAATTGAATTTCGTCATCCTCATCTAAACTGGTCGGCCATTTGGAAAAACTGGGCAGGTATAGGATCGGCCTCTATTCAAAGTTGGCACTTCCTATAGCTGCACGACCAATGGCTGACAGGTGAAAGGGCTTTTAATAGACATTTGATAACTTATGTACCAAAATGTAGATCGTGTGGTAAATCCATTGATTCCAAAAAACATCTAATACTCTTTTGTACTAATACTAAAGCAGAGAGACAAATACTGGAAAACAAACTTAAGAATAAATATGGCAAATCAGATAATAATCAATTGTTATATACCAGTAATGTTAACGATAGAGAAATTTATAATGAAAGTATCTTATATTAATACGATTATGAAAACTAAAATGGATTTTAGTAGTTTATCAATTTTATAAGACTAGATATACCTGTGAGATTTTTCCTTTCACAAATACAGAAACAAATTCACAAACAGACAGAGAACTAGCCGACCTTCAAGGGGAGATCCGTATGGTACGAGACCAATGCTACGTGACTAACGTGAGGTAGTACGGCTCGTACCGGATCTCCCCGTAAAAGGGAGGCTTAGTACAAGAACATAACGAAAACACAAATACGGCACAAATCTGAACATTCATTAAATATACACATCTCATGCAACCTATTCAAGTACTTCTTAATTTCTAACCTAGCACACACTAAATTCTTTCTAGGAACCAATAAAAGTAAATAATAACTTTAAGAATTTGACCTTTTAGCCAGTCCTCACACGAACACAAGATACCGTACAAAACAAATAGCACACGCAGACAGCACTACATAGGACAATACTGATCTCTGGCAAAGATCACTTTTAATAAATAAACTCCAAGACCAGCCTGGGTCAAGGAGTATCTTACAATAGGAATATAATGGTGTATAAACCCTAATTCAAAATTCATAAAAACGAAATTTATAAATTAAATACAAATAGCACACACACACACTGGGGAAAAACAGAAGCACATAAAAATCCTTTAACTTTCGGAACTAGGGGGTCCCTTCAATTGTGACAAGTCTGAGAAGGACCACACCAATAACGGAGAAGTTGGGGGACACTAGACTACACTCCGAGAGCAAACTAGGCACTCGTAAAAGAGCGGGACAGGAGTTCTATGAACTTCGGATGAGATTTGGAACAAAGACTTCTGAGGTAAAATATCTTGGTCCGAATCTGTCTCACTTTCCTAACTAGGTGTCGTAAGATTTATACGTTATTATATGCATTTAATTTAGTAGAAATTTAATCTTCTATATATAGCTGAATTATCAACATGTCGTAATGTAGCGTATAGCAAATTAGTAATATTGAAGATTAATGTATGAAGTTGTTAGGATAAAATCGAAGTGGATGCTGTAATCTGCTACGATGTTGCATCGTGGTGCATAACTGAATTTAATAATGAGTAGTGCTAGACCTTGTACTTGTTTGTATTTGACCATATAGTTGTGGATTGTGCAAAGTTAGTATTGTTGGCCTTGTGCACGTATAATTAGTCATTTTTATATTTGTATGTGTCTTTTATAACTTGCAAGGTAGGAAATGCGTTGGAATATTGTTGATGTTGATAGTTTACTATATAGAGAATTAGGGATATGCGTGTAAGTAGTTAGTGGGGACAAAATAGGGTCTATGAGGTCTTAGTGGTAAATTTGGTAGTTTGCACTATGCGGTCTATGGGACTTTAATATGGGTGGGACTGTCTAGGGTCAATGGGAATTTAACATAGCGACAATGGATTGGGACTGTCTAGGACCTATAGGAATGGGAGAGGGGTGACGTCATGGCACTGAACACTGGCAACAATGTTGCAAGTGGCTGACCACAATCGGGCGGAACAGTGTGGCAAGGGGTTGACTTGACAAATGCAGTAGAGACATAGACATAGAAACATGTATAGAGACATAAATAGAGACAAACAAACAAATACACAAACATAGATTTATGAACATAAATCTATCACACAAAAAATCGACCAAAAATATTTTTTAGGCAAGAAAGAGTAAATCTTTTCTAGGCAATAGAGCGGCCCTGAAAAGGGCCTTTGGTTTTTTTTGTTAACACCATTCAGTTAACATAATGGGCATTGCATGGATCTTCTTCTCTTCCTCAAACTTCGTCTGACCTCTGGGCCGTAGATTAAGACTCTCTTCAGACAGCCTTGCCTCTCCACATATATTCTTCGTTTCCAAAGGGCTGTATCAGTCATCTTGGTGATTGCCCGTGATGATTTGACATACATGGGGTAGTCCGGGTGGAACAGCATCGACGATAGGAGGGTAGACGATTCTACGTTAGTCCACATCTTGTGACGAGAACAGGTGAAGGGAATGAAGTGAACCGCGGTTATTGATAGTGGAAGAGCGGATCGAAACTGATTGAGCTCTTTCATCAATCCTAACATGCGTTACAAAATTCAGTCATAGTTCGGAGTCTGTCTTCCAATCCGAAAAGAGTTGCCTGTGACGTCACATTCCCTATATAGGTGCGCTAGCATCTGTGAGCAGCGAATCAATGAGACAGAGTTACAACATGACGGAAACTAAGAAGACAATGAATTGGGGTTCACCGGCCGTGGAGACGAGGAGTGATGGAATAGCAAGCGGCTACCGAAGCAAACACAGTACTACTTCCAGAAGAGACCGACTTTAATTGGGATTTAGTGGATTTTCTCTCTTCTTCACAAGAATTTGTTCCGGTACCAGTACCTTCACCGCCTTCTCCTTCCTTACCACACGTCGAGAAATTTAGACAGAAGCAGAAAGAAGAATTGGAAAAAAATTTGCAACAGCAGAAAGAGGTATAACAAGTCTTTCTCACTCAACAGCAACAGTGAGAAGAAGAGGCACACACACCTACTACGCCTGAGATACCAACAGTAGTGATTTCTACCAAATCATCGACAGTAGCAGGTTCAGAAGTAGGCTTTGGCCGTGGCAAAGGGGTAAGGCAGTTAAAGCTGACTATTTCCCGTTCCTGAGTTTGTTTTTGTTTAAAACGAAACACCCAACGGTCCTTTTCAGGGCCACCCACCTCTCTCGAAAAGAGATAGTATTCATTTGCCAAAATCAATTAAAACTCAAAATCCCTTTTTCCTATGATGTACGTGTGTGAGTGCGTGACTGTAGGGCCTTAGTATAAAAATCAAAACCAAGAGACGCTTACGTTTTTCTTTCTGGTCTATTCTCTTTAAAAATTTACAACCCAATGTCACAACACATCACTTTAAAAAGTTCATTTTTCTTCTTCTTTATCTTTTCACTCTGTTTTTTTTAAAAAACTTCTTCACTGTCACAGGTTTTTCCTCTTCTTCCTCACTTTCTTCTCGTCTTCTTTTCTTCTCTTTCTTAACGTGTCTGGGTTCTTCCTTATTGGAGGGTACCTCTTCTTCCTGTACGGAACCCCTGTCTGCCTCCTGCTGCTGTTGTTTCTTAGGGAAGTCTGAAGACGAATGACTTTTTGCAATCAAGATGAAACGATCGCATCATTTCGTGAAGAAAGGAGAAGAAAGTAAGAGTCAGAAACGTGACCTATCGGCTCGCACAGTAGCTGAAGTCTTGACTCAGATTCATGCCAGCGATTTCGAAGATGACATGAGTGAGCCAGAATCCAGACCCAGAGAGTCTACGTCAAACTAAAGTCCACCACCAGTAACCCCTGAAAAGTACTACCACATTCAAGAGACGGATAAACGCTCCTCTGGAAAATTTAGGACCACGGCCAACACGTACATGGTGAAGTTTAAATATTGAAGTCTGACGTACCGCTGAAGAAAGCAGAGGTGTTCATCATCGATATGTGGGATTCTTTGTTAACCACACTGAACAGCAATGTCGAGCCATAGAAGACGATTGCTTGAAACTTTCTATTTATCACGACAGTCTGAAGTCCCCCGTTTGGATCGAGTTTAGCAGACCATGAGAATTGACACCTTCCAAAGTCATCGACAAGATTCAACATGTGCAGCAGTCCAACGACAAATTTCACATCACCGATGGAGAAGCGACACTGTACATTGACCACGTTTCTCTTCCCAAAGGAACCGGACAACGCAGAAAAGTGTTATTGGTGGAAAACATTCGTAGCATCAAGCGTAGCCTCGTCCAGATTAACAATCCTCAAGACCAGATGTTTTTAGCAAGGGCCATCATGGTGGGACGAACGTATGTCGACAAGAACGACACGGCAGAACGGAAAAGAACCTGGGAGAACATTCGACATTCGGACCGAGCCAAACAACGAAGTGAAGCAGAACTCTTGCGGGGCTATCCAAAGACACCGCTTGTGGCATTCCTGAAATGCAAAAATTGCAAGATGTGTTGGCTCCACGCTACACCTTGAAAGTACACCCTCAAGAAGTGCGCGGACCTCTGTTGTTTCGAAGTGACAATTTCAAAGGCGGAAATACATTCACGTCTATCATCACGATGAACATTTCGTTACCATTACTAGTATCACTGGATTCCTGGGATACGGTTATTACTGTGAGAAATGTGACTATGGCTATAACAATCGAGAGCAACACAAGCATTGTGGATCGAAATGTGAGGGATGTTTGGCTTCTAAACCCTGTCTTGACGAAGGGCAAGAACGAGTGCATTGCCCAGCTTGTCAGCGCACTTTTGTCAGCCCTGCCTGTTACCAACAACATCTGAAGACGCAAGGTTCACAGAAGAAAAGTGCTTGTCAAAATTGTACCCTACTTGTGGACCATAAGTACCAATAGTGCCGAGGAGCATGTATGTCCAGGAATGAAACGATGTCACATTTGTCGCCACATTGTAGACTTGGAACACGAATGCTTCGTTCAAAAATACCAACCCCAACAGGAGGAGGAAAAGGAAGATGACTAGAAGAAGAAAGGCAACACCATCTTTTTCGATTTCGAATGCATGCAAGAGACCAGTATTCACATTCCTAATTTCTGCGTGGTTCATCGAGCGTGCGATACGTGCATTCAAGAACCTATCTTTTGTCATTGCCCTCGCTGTAGCAAAATTCCTGGAGGACGTGAAAAAATCTTTCGGGGACCTAACACGCTGGCCGATTTTGCACAATGGATCTTAGACCCTATCGACCAGACGTGGAGCCAAGAAGACATCAAACGTCACGGAGATTGTCATCGCTATGCCACGGTGATGGCTCACAATTTATCGGGATACGATGGGCAATTTCTTCTCAAATACTATACGGAACAAAGCACCGAACGTCCTGAAGCGACTATGAACGGAGTCAAAATCATTTCCATGCAAGTGGGACAAGTACAGTTTAAAGATTCGATGAGTTACTTGGCCATGCCATTGAGCGGAATGACTAAAACGTTTGGAATGACAGAAATGGCCAAATGCATTTCTCTGCACTTTTTAAATACCGAAGCCAATCAACATGCCGTTTTGCCCCATTTGCCGGATGCTCACTACTACGACCGCGACAACATGCGCACCGAACAACGAGAAGCTTTCTACGCTTGGTACCACTCTCACGCAACGGATACTTTCGACTTTCAGGAAGAAATGTTAAAGTATTGTCGATCCGACGTGGACATTTTACGGCGTTGCTGTGGAACATTTCGAAAACTGTTCATGGAACACGGTGGGATCGATCCTTTGAAAAAAAGCCTGCACCATCGGCAAAGCGTGTTCCTTAGTGTATCGCAAACGATTCATGCCCGAGAACACACTGGCTGTCATCCGCCCTCAAACGACCAATTTTATCAAACGCCGATACTCGGTCAAAGCTCAATGCTGGCTACATTACTTGTGCGACAAGGAAGACAAATGGATCCAACATGCCCGAAACGGAGGAGATGAAAAGACTATTGGAACGTATTCAGTGGATGGCCGGGACGTAGAAAACCACAAGATCGTGTACGAGTTTAATGGTTGCTTATTTCACGGATGTCCCATCTGCTACCCTCAAGGTGACACTAAAAATCAGTTTTCACAACGGACTATGGAAGACCTGTACAAGGCTACTTGTCAGCGGCGATTGAATTTAGAACAGCAAGGATACCAAGTGGTAAAAATGTGGGAACACGAGTACGATCACCATTTGAAAACCGATCCCGAGTTTAAGCGCATCGTGGAAAGTTAAAAACTGGTGGACCCACTGAACCCGCGGTACAGTTTGCATGGAAGACGGACGAATGCCACCTGTTTGCTGTACCAGGTCGACGAGGAGAAAGGAGAAGAAATCAAATACTTGGACGTGTGTTCGCTGTGCAAATATTGTCACTTTGCCGCAGGGCATCCACAATTGCTGACAAAACACATCGACCTAGATAACATTCGACAATGTGAAGCATTGATTAAATGTAAAGTCTTGCTTCCCACGGACTTGTACCATCCCGTTTTACCTCACCATTGCCAGGGAAAACTGATGTTTCCCTTGTGCCGTACTTGTGCCGAAACGTGCAACCAAGACCAACCTTGTCAGCACAACCAGAACGCGCCTTGACAGGAACGTGGATCAGCGTGGAATTGTTCAAAGCTCTGGACCTGGGATACCAATTATTAGAAGTGTACCAAAGCTATCACTTTCCCAAAACAGAACTGTACCACAAGGGTGAAGAGACTCAGAAAGGCATTTTCGCAGACTACGTGGATGTCTTTTTGAAACTGAAACAAGAAGCCAGTGGCTCTCCTTCCTGGTGCCACACTCCCGAAGACCAAAAGAAATTGAAAGAGAAATACTGGGAGTAGGATTGCATCACCTTAGATCAAGTGGAGAAAAACAAAGGAAGGCGATTGTTTGCCAAAGTGATGTTAAATTGCTTGTGGGGAAAAATGGCATAATGGCCGTGTTTACCCAAGATGGAGTATTTGTCCGAACCTTCCAGCTACTTCCAGATGGTTTACGACTACAAAACTAAATACATGAAACACGTGGACGTCGTTCGTGAAGACATGATCCTGGTCAATTACGAAGAACTGGACGTTCTAGAAGCCGACGAATTTGGAAATGTCATCATTGCGGACTAGGTGACAGCCCATGCCCGCTTAAAATTGTACGTAGTTTTAGAAGTGTTAGGAGATCGTGTGCTGTATTTTGACACGGACAGTTGCATCTACATCGATCGCCTGGGTCACCGTCACCCTAAAATCAAAGGAGATCGTTGAGGAGCCTGGACGGACGAGCACCCCAACGAAAGATTCTAAGTTTTGCTAGTGGCAGTCATAAACATTACAGCTACGAATACCGGGACAAACAAGGAGAAGTGCACACGGAGTGTAAAGTGAAAAGATTGACTCTCAATCATCGCACCAGTTAAGTGGTGAATTTTGGGGTATTGAAAGAAGCCTTGCAGTCTGGACAGAATCGAGATTAGATTTTAAAGTGACCACCTACGACCCGCACAAGATTGTACGTTTACCCACACACCAAATCGTCAGTCGACCTTTGGAAAAAGTGTATCAAATCGTGTACCGGAAGCAAGTGCGACTTCCCAACCACTTCACTTTACCGTACGGACACGTCGATATTGGTCAGCATATAAAAAGCGAAAACGTCCAAGACCGATAGTTCATTGTGACTATCATTGCCAGAAAGACGAATCCTCATAACAAACAGACACCATTCAAGTTCGGTGATTCTCTAGTGGATTACGATGCTGTACCTTGCGGTATCAGGGATGCCGTACGCTATGACCTCTGCGATTGAGTACCATATGGGAACTTTGCTATGACTACTACTACTACAATACCTACCATGGAAAGTGATGATGTGCGTTTCATACCTGATGTATGCGAAAGCGATGCCATTCATTATCGTAAACCTTATCACTTTACTGGTTTTCTTTGTCGATGCCATCCTCCACGTGAAGCCATGCGACTACCACCCTACGGATGTCATCCATGCCTGAGCAAACTACAGCGGGTTTCACCGTACCCTCATCAAAATGAAACTGTGAAAGAAGAATATTCGTTCCCTGTGCGTTTGTCTGAATACTGCGACTTTGAAAGTCGTTTCCAAACCTTCCAAGGAAAATGACCTAAATATCTGGGAGGACCTACCCCGGAAGAATTAGCCAGAGCCGGATTTATCTACTTGGGCGAAGGTGATAAAATCAAGTGCTTCATTTGCGGTGTGTCACTTCACCAGTGGGAACAGAAAGATTCCGCTTACCTGGAACATGCTCGATGGGCTCTACACTGTCACTACCTACCTTTAGTGGGACGACCTCAATAATCTCGTGATAGATACTTTACAAGAGAGCATTCGTGGCTTGCCTGTGAAATTGAGAGAACGCATTTACCGAGAGTTGGTCAAAATACAAGTCCAATGCAAAGAACAATTGCATCTGTTACGTCACGAATGTTTAAACCACTGGTACCTGAATGCTATAAGAAGACTGATTCATTTGAAAGCGTTCCAGTGGTCAGACATTGTTCAACTGAGCGAGGACCAGAAGACTTTGTTGCTACTTATCCTACTTCGTACAGGCTAGCCATACTACACAGAATTCCAGAGGAAGAGTTAGAGGATTACCAAACTCTTTTACACGAACAAATCTTGGTTCAAGAGGAAACGTCTGTGCGACGTGTGGTGTGTGAACTAGAGACTAAACTAGTTGGATACATCGACGGAGTACGACCAGTTAAGTGCAAAAAGTACATTTATTACCTCCGACAAAAAGAGATATGAAAACTGGCTGCAATGCCACCAGCCTTAATCATTAGTGATACAAAGATTGCCGTGGAATCAAATCAATGACACTATTCAGACTGTCGTGGATTACCAGCTCTTTTTACGAGCACTGTATCCAATGAATTTGGGTCGTCGTATGGTGTGTGTCTTAGTTACTTGCTTTCTGGGATTTCATTTAACAGCCGATTCCTTGTGGGCTCGGTACGATCTGTACTGTGAGGTACCACCAAAAACAAAATGGTGTTTCTTTTAAATGAACACGATAAACTCGTTCTGCTAAAAGCGTTGCGCTTTCATCTGCAAACTTTTCAACCTCTGTTTGAAGAAAAGTTTCTTTGTGAAATTTTAGCCACACCGGATGCTTACAAAGATGTGTGTATAGTTTGTGACTAACACTCTCACTGGAAAGATGTACTTGACTGGAACAGTCTTGGTTTCGAGGCTTTGATGAAAGAAGTGGCTTACATTGCCCAAAATTTGTGTTATGCATTCAAAAAAAAAAAAAGTGAACGTAAGGTGTCTAGTGAAAAAAGTAACTTTTAAAAATGTGTTAGCCACAGTCTCAGAAGAAGAAGAACCCGACACCGAGGAACACTACTCCATTCAGGACAGGACATTTATTGATAAGGACATCCCCGAAAGGCCATTCCGGAGGACCCCTGTGTGACTGTGCCAAGTGTAGAGACTCTAAGAATATTACAAACTGTCCCTACGACACCACACCTTCGTCACAAAAAATGTTGTACAGTGACTTGTTTATATTCCACTTTGATCGTTTTGATGTGTATTTTATCGATGTACTTAACCATTTGGCTTTTATGTATTTTTGCCTTTCATGTTCCATTTTAAAACTGTTTTTGAAATGAACGTGTCCTGAAATAAATACAAAAGCTCTTGTCCTGTCTGTCTTCGTTTCAAAAGTGACATTCCCTGCACTATGGCTAGCTCTACTGTCTCTTCTCCCTCTTCCTTTCAAAGTCATCGACGAAAACGTAGATCGTGCCAGTTGCGAGGCCTTGTATCTTCGCCATCCCTTTAACATGTTAATTGCTGGACCGAGCGGTTCGAGCAAAACCGGATTTGTCAAACGTTTGGTCGAACATAAACATCATCTGATCGATCGTCCATCTCAACGTATCGTGTGGTGTTACAAAGAGTTGCAATCGGCGTACAGCCTCCTGCAACAAAGTCAAGGCGATTCCATTGTATTTGTGGAAGGCATTCCTGGCGAAGACGACGGGATCGTGTCTGACCGCAGTCAAACTCATCTGGTCATCTTCGACGTCATGTTAGGAGAAGACGAAGAAGAAATTAAATTGTGGTTTACGTGCAAAGGGCATCATCGTAATGCCAGTGTCAATTACATCACCCAAAATTTGTTTCAACAAAGTAAAGCCCATCGCACCATCAGTCTCAATGCTCATTACGTGGTCTTGTTTAAAAACCCTAGAGATAAATCGCAAGTGCAAGTGTTAGCCAAACAGGTAGGAACTCCTTGGCTGACTTATGCGTACAACGATGCCACTCAAACCCCTCACGCCTATTTACTCGTGGATTTAAAACTCACGACCCCCGATTATTTGCGATTTCGTACCCATCTGTTTCACCACTGGTGTCGAGACGGAGGGCCTGTCGTGTAAACGTCCTCGTTGACTTAACAAAAAAAAAATAATCTATTAAAACCTCTGAGATCGAAGGAGGACGTTTTGGCTCCGCCATTTTGGCGCGACCGTTTTGGCGCCGCCGTTTTGGGGCAGAGGACGTTTTGGCGCGACCGTTTTGGCGCCGCCGTTTTGGCGTTTATTAACATGAACGTATTTCTCAATAAAAATAGTACATTGTTTGCACGAAAAACATTTATTGTTAAAGCATTCATAAAAAAAGGTAAAACATAAAGTTGGCAAGAAAACCTTTGTTATTTTAATACATTTAAGCCTATAAATAAACTTAGTTTATCAAAGTATTCAAAATTCGATTCAATGAATAGGCTTACTCTTCAATGCCATAAATGTGCTACCTTTTGGTAACTTGTCCAGTCCATCACTCCATCAAAAAGTTATGCGATAGTCCTCGATGTGACAAGTAATTAGTCCCACTTACCCAGTATTTAAACCATGTAGGTAATTGGCACGCCAAAATGCCCGGCGCCAAAACGGCTCTGTGCCAAAACGGCCGTGCCAAAACGGTCGCGCCAAAATGGCGGCGCCAAAAAGTCACGTACTCCTCTGACATTTTGTCGTCTGTCTCACACGCTGTCAACATGACGTCCCTTCAGTCTCATCTTCCCGTCAAATTGATTCGTGCCTTGTACGGCATCAGTCTCGAAAAAAACTCACAAATGCGTACTCGTGTCTTAGAAGCCAGTCTCAGAGACGTCATACTATGGTTTTCTGTGACAGCATGTCAATCACTACAAGGCATCATTCACATTCCACATCAAACCAAACGCTTTTTTGAGAGAAACAAAGTAGCCTTGACGCAACTGGCAGATCCACGCATCGACACTCAAACCAAAAGGCAAATCATTTTGAAACCTGGAGGAAGCGGTTCTCTAGGTTTCATCATTCTCTCCCTCTTAAAATGGGATCCCAATGCCCCCAAAGTCATCCTCTTGAAGAAAGCCACTCCCCCACACAAAGGAACCAGAAGAAAAAGAGCAGCGGTGTCAAGACCAGGTCACAATCTAAGAAAAAGAAAAGTCCCTTCCCCCAAAAAAGCCCCAAGAAGAGACCCCAGATAAAAGCTTTTACTCGCAACCCAATTTGACACCCATTCTTCCTAATTTGATGACAAATGGAAACCCGTTTCTCCAGGAACTTATCCTCAAGTGGTGACACCCTCCTCCTCTTTAGTCTCAGCAGCAGCTGCTCACAAAGTACTTGCCCCCAAAGTCAAAGTCGAAGAGAGATCGGGCATGTTACAGAGTTTTCTGGATTTATCCAAGCAAGAACTCTCCCGATTTAGTCCGTTGCGAACACCTCCACGACGAATGATGCCTGTCATCAAGTTGATACGACGTAAAGACAATCAGTGGCGACGGATTCCAGTATAAAAATGACCTGGTGTAAACGATGGGTATCGGTGTTTTTGTGCTCTGAACGCCAAATGATGTCCCCTAAAAGAAGTGCACACCACCACCATCGTCTTTCTCCTGTCCAAAAAGGAAAAGAAAAGAGAAAAGAACAGTCTCGTCGTTTGATCCCGCAGTCGAAAAAACGTTTTGCCAAGCATCGACGTCTACCCCTGAAATGGCCCCATCGTCCAAAGATAAAGAGGAGCAACCAAAGGAGAGGATTGTTTGACGATATGGAAAAAATATCGTCACATTTTTGACAAAGTGATAGTCAAAGAGTTCGTAAAAAGACTGGTTACAAACCCTTCGACCTACTCCAAAAAATAAGTTAAAAAAGTGCGTGCCAAGTCATCGACGTTATTGTATTTTTGTGTGTGCTCCGGAACAAACAAAGATGTCACCCCCAGAAGCCATTCCTCTTCTACCCCCCACCAAAAAATTAAAAAAAAGAAAAGGAAAGGACTGCCTCCTCTTTAGCCAAACTTTGGGACGTGTTGTCCGTCCTGTCCAAAGCCCCTCCACCCATGCGAAAATAAATCATACAAACCACCTTCAAAGACGTCATCTATATCGTGTGCGAATGTTGTCTGAATGTCATGAAAGGAACGATTCCTTTGTCTGAACATCAGAAAGAATGCTTAGCCAAGCATCGACACGTTCTTCGCCAAATGGTCCAAAAGAAAATACCCATCCGTCAAAAGAAAAGGATGTTAGTACAACGCAGTGGATTTGTGCACCTGTTATTAGTACCCTTGGTGAAAGTAGTATTGGGAATAATGATTACAGGACTCATGACGGGAGCTGCTTCATAAATGGGTCAAAGATGAAAAGGATCAAGAAGATAGAAGGGGTCTCTGGAGTGAAAAGATCTCGGACGTGACCTTTGGAATTTGATGGAAGGACGAAAACTGACTTTAGTGCCTTATAAACGATGGATGGAATTCCATCGTTGGCAAGAACAACGGACTCCGCATTTACCTCCCAATCCTCATTTGACCGAGATGTCCCAGTTACAACATGAATTTGCAATCGTTGATGGATCGCAGCGATTTGTCAGAAATGCAAAAATCGCAACGGTACGGTCAAGTGTTTCAGCGACTTCAAGTCTTTCAACAGAAAGCTTTAGACGAAAGAGCTCCACCGACGCTGAAAGATTTTAAGACCCTGATGAAAAGTCGATCACCACCACACACAGTGACCAAGACAGACGCAGCGCCACGGATGCCCGAGGAAAAAGAATCAAGAGAAGTCTTTCAAACACCATCAGCAGCTCCCATTCCTAGTAAGATTGCACCATCCTTGTTGACCCCTTCCCCCCACCCCAATGATTAGAACATGAAGATTGGGTTAAAAAGATGATATCCACTCTTCTTTCGACAGAAGTCATAAAGAAAGAAGGGAAACCAGAATTGAAAATAGTAGGGAAGACAAAAGCCATCCCATTACCACCACCACTACCACCACCACCACCACCACCATCACTACCCTCGAATTCTACTCCAGTGGCACGTCGGACACGTAAAGACGTTTCCAAACCACCACCTCACCCCATTCAGAGTAGCATCAATGAAGAGTGAGTGATTCATTAAAAAAGTCCTGATGAAGAATGTGTTGGTCAGCATTCACTACGATCCATCCCATCCTGCGAGATACGGAGGAGATCAGAAATTGTATCGTGGTGCCAAAACCGGAATGAACAGTGTCCATTTACCTCAAGTGCAACGATGGTTAGAAGAACAAGCCACGTACACCTTATACAAACCCATTCGACAAAAATTTTCCAGAAATCGCACACGAGTGGAGGGCATCGATCATCAATGGCAAACCGATTTGGCCGATGTCTCTCATTTGGCCACATACAATCATTGCTACAAATATTTGCTTTGTGTCATTGGCGTCTTTTCCAAATTGGCTTGAGTCGTGCCATTGACTTCCAAATCGAGCACTGAGTTAATGCGAGCCTTCAAACTTGTGTTGAAACAAAGTGGTGGTAACCATCTTCGATGGCAAACCGACAAAGGCGCCGATTTCTGAATCATGCTTTCCAAAAAGAATTGAAGAAACGAGACATTAATTTTTTCACCACCGAGAATCCCGAAACCAAAGCCAGCATCGTGGAACGTTTTCAACGCACCTTGAAAGAACGCATGTGGAAATGTTTTACGCTTCAACACACTCTCAAGTACATTGACGTTTTAGCGCACCTGGTCCAAGCGAACAACCAATCTTACCATCGGAGCATCGAATGTGCCCCCAAAGAAGTGATTCCCGACAACGTAGTGACCGTAGTTGAGCGTCTGTTTGGTACGCCCCCCGACAGTGACTGTCCCCAAGAAAGGTGAAGTGTTGACGGCTGGAGACTGGGTGCGCATTGGCAAAACCAAACGCACTTTCTACAAAGTTACTTACCCAACTGGACCACCAAATTGTTTCGTGTCATTAAACGAGTGCGTGGCCGTCATCATGCCGTTTATAAATTGAAAGACATGAATGGGGAAGTGTTAAAAGAAACAACTCATGACCAAAAAAGAAGACGAAGTGTATTAATTCGAAAGTATTATCGATCGAAGAACCCGTGAAGTGGTAAAACGACGTGTCAAAGAAGCCAAAGTACGTTGGAAAGGATATCCTCCCTGTTTTGACTCTTGGATCGACGCTTCGCAAGTCATGGATTATAAAAAGGATGTGACCATCATGCCCTTCAACACAGCCAAAACCACCACAGTGACCACTCCTTCACCGAGTTCTTCTGTGCAATATCTACAAAAGCAACCCTTGTGGGTGTGGTGTGGAGAACGTTTGCCTAAAACGCAAATCTTTCTCTGCCAAATCTTTGTGGTGTATTGTGTCATCGGAGCTGTATTGCCAATTTGAGTTTGCTATAAGGAGACAAACAATTGTGGACCATTTTACTGAGCAGTTGCATCGGTTACCTTCTCCCCAATCCTTCCCTGAAATGCTCTAACGGTAACAACTTGAGCCTTGCGCCCTACGTCAGTCAACCTCCCAACAGTCACCACCCAAACAACAACAATCCTCTTTTAGACACTCCTCTGACCTCCACTGACCCCTCGAGCAGCAGAACTCTGGAATTATAAACAACCAATTTTACTTAACGTTACCCAGTGACAGTTCAATGGATATGTATCTCCACAATACTTGATGCTGTTTCACTGCAAAATTACCTCAGGCCATCCAATTGGATCACGAAGCCCATTGGGAAGTGGCTTTGGTCGAAATGATTCACCCTACACAAATCAGAAACATCACTGAAAAGCAAAACGCTTTCGTGGTCGAAGTTCTGGACGACCAAGTGCTACAATACTTGGATAAAAACGAAAATGTAGATGCCTCTAAGAAACGACAAGTGTCCCCCCAATACACCACGGTACATCTATATGTTGACAATTCCTGCAGGCTATTATTTCAGTGGTCAACACCTGGTGGACACGATTGCTGCCAGGTTCAATACGCTGTTTGGCAATGCCTTTGAGAACAAAACAAAGCGTTAAGATCGAGTACCATAAAGTAGCTCGTCGCCTGCTGATGAAATTTTCAGATGACAAAACGTTGGCCATTACATTTTGTCGTGAATTTTTTGATATTTTGGATGGAGGCCTCAAGATGACCCTTAATAAAAACGAGATACCACCCATTACCAACAACTTGGATTTTGCGAAGTATTTTCGATCCCCGCAAGAACTGAACCAAGGACTAAATTTGATCTTTGTGTACTTCGATGTGGTGGAGTACAACCTGGTGCGACACACCTCCGTACCGTTACTGCGTGTCATTCCTTTCGAAGTGGATTCTGCCACGGCCGCTGACGAGGAAGGTGGAAACACCTATCACGTTCACCTCGAATTTGTAGATCCTCACTATTTACCCGTCAGGACGTCGTATTTCGACACTGTCAACATTGCTATAAAAGGAGATCTGAGACAAACTATTCCATTATCCAAAGGGAAAGTTACGGTGAAACTCCATTTTCGAAAACAATTCTCTAACGACTTGTAAGTCATGTATCCACTGTACCGATGAGTCCCTCGACAGCGAGGACATTATTTAGCAGATATATTGAAATCGGCCTTTCGTTCGGTGGCCCTCATTTTGAAACCGATGGATTGCACACCTTGAAGATGCTGCTTCAAACTGACAAGGATATTTTGGGACGACGAGAAACTCCTATAAATGCCCTGGACGCTGCCCAGTCAGGCATTCCTTCTTCCCTGACGCCACAGCAAGGACAAGGCAGAAAGAGACGACGAAGAAGATACCCCTCCAGAGGACTTCGCACACCCAGAGCCAGAAAGATCAAGAAAAGAAGAACCGTCCGTGAATTAGACGTTTTTGACTATTAAAATAACAGAAAGAGAAGAAAAAAAAAAATGATGCACCGAGAGTCTTGCGCATGTTCTAAGTCGGAACTGGATCTGTTTGATATGCCGCCCACCGTGATGACAATGCAAGAATCCCAATGGGTAGAATTTCATCCCGTCTCCTCTTTAACGGATTCAGCTCCCATCGAATTTGAAATCAAAGGACAGTCCGAAGATTACATCGATCTGAGGATCAGTTACTTGTATTTGAAAGTCAAAGTGATCAAAACGGACGACACCAATCCGGTAGCCGATGCTAGAGTAGCTCCCGTCAACAATTTCATGCATTCCGTATTCAGCGAAGTGGATTTGTACTTGAATAACGAACTAGTCAGCAGTAGCATGGATGCTTACCCTTACCAAGCGTACCTGGAAAATCTCTTGACGTACGGAAAAGAGGTCAAGAACACTCATCTGGATGTTGCGTCGTATGAAAGCCTGATACAACAGGCGGGGCCAAGTTTAACGATACAGCCGTGACAGCAGATGGCGATCCTCACAATGTGGGCTTTAACGACCGTCGAAAAAAAAAATCTTGCAAGGACGTAGTTTAGAACTGATGGATCGTTTGCATTTGGACATGTGGTTACAAGAGAAGTATTTGCTGAACGGAGTGGATATCCGCTTGAGACTGAATCTCAGCAGTACCGCTTTCCATTTGATGGCCCATGCCAACGAATACACAACCCTCATCCAAGAAGCCAGACTCTACGTGCGACGCGTGGAAGTGTTACCTAAAGTGGAAAACGACATCAGTCACACTTTGAGCAGAACGACCGCCAAGTATCCGATACGACACGTGGAAGTGAAAACCTTCACCATTGCCGCTGGACTCCGATCCAAGATCGAGCATCATCTGTTCCAAGGACAGTTACCCAAACGTTTATTCGTTGGTATCGTCAGCAATGCAGCCCTCTACGGACTTGTCACTGCCAATCCATTCGAGTTTAAGCAGAATGTCCAAGATCGAAGTCGCTCGTGAAGATAAAACCTTGTGTACCAGACGCTTTGAACCTAATTTTGAAGATACCAAGAAGAATTACTTGAGATCGTGCTTGTCCCTGTACGAAACCACAGGACAGCTAGGGACCAACACTAGCCACAGCATTTGATACGACGATTATGCAGGAGGTTACGCTTTGTGGGCTTTTGATTTCACTCCTGACCAAGGTAGCAACGAGGGACATTTCCACCCTCTAAAATCTGGGCCAGATTAGAGTCCACTCGAAGTGGACCGCTTCAGTTTGCAGAAGCTCTAACCGAGACGGTGAACGTCATCTTGCATGCCGAATTCGACAATACGATAGAAATCAACAGTTTGAGAGAAGTCATTCTAGACTATTAGAAACTATGGAAGACTCTTATCCCTCTTTGAATGGTAGAGAATCTTTGGAAATGGAATGGGAGGATATCGTGGAGGCAGAACCACCACCAAAAAAGACAAAGACGAAGAGGACATGGTCATGTCCAGATGGCCAGAACAATAAGAAGATTTAGTCTACTGTTTTGCCAAACATTTGGCAGAAACCATTACAGGGTTGACCAAGAAAGATTGCTATGGTTGTCAAAACGATAATCGCAGTCAAATTCAACACGATAAATGTCTGATGATGAGTCAAGAAGAAAAATTGGATGAGTATCTGGAGGACGCTTGGATTACTCTTCTAGAAACAAAAAGTAGATCGATGGTTTTGTGACCGTTATGGATATCTCTTGTCTTTAGCTAGGAAACGTAGTGTATATCAATGGCTAAATGACCTCCATCAGTGGAAGTCTAACTTGGCTTCACAACGTTGTCAACCTTGTCAAAAATGTGTTATTTGACATTGTATGAATTGTTATGTGTTGGTTAATTGATGGTTAAATAAAAATGTTATCTTTTGAAAAAAGTGTTGGTGGTTTGTTTTTAAAAAAATGTTTTCACTGTCTATGCTATTTGACTTCTCTCTATCCCTCACCATGAGATAAGCTATATAGCGTTCCGACCCAACAAAATCGTAGAGATGTTTTCTATCGCGTCCGCGATTTAACTATATAATGCGAGGCGGTCTCCAGTCTGACCATCCATTGTTGACTCGTCAAGCTATGAAGCTGTGTTCAAGACTACCAAAGCTGAACGAAGCCCACTTGAATTTACATCTTGTCAGGCAAAAGCTGATACCCAAGCCTGATGAGATTGAAAATGTCAGGATGGTGAAAGTAGACAAAGACCTGATAGAAGAGGTGTTTAAAGAAGAAATCAAGAAAGAGGAAGAAGAACGGACCGAGAATTACAGACTTCAGAAACAGCACAGAGAACAGCAGCAACAGCAGCAACAGCAGCAGGAGCCAAACAGAGGTTTTGTGGACTGCCGTGTGGACACGAAAGAGTTCTCCTTCTCCTTCCGAAGAAGCAGACCCTATCCTGTGGGAAAGTCTGCTGCCAGACGGGGACGCAATCTTAGACGATAAGAGATTGCCATAACCCCCAACAAAAGAGCCCTTTTCAGGGCTACCCCAACAATCTAGAAAAGAGATACTAGTCAAATTGCCAAAATATTTGTCTGCCTTTGTGTGTTTGTCAGTAGGTCAAAAAATAGAAGTGAGTCTATAAGCACTTCGTTTCCCTGCCTTGTAAGTGTGTGTGCGTGCGTGTGTGTGTGTGTGTGTGTGTGTGTGTTTCTGTGTGATTGTAAGTAAACATAGAAGTGTGCCTATAAACACTTTGTTTTCCTGGCTTGTAAGATAGTCTATCTGGTTTTATATGTAGGAGTGATAATAAAGTGTGTTTGTAGGTAAAATGTGAACGTGAGTGCTTCTTTTAGGTCCGCGCTTTGCGTATTTTTTGGTTATGATATGAGTATTGTTAGTTTTTTGTGTAAGAGGGATGTTCTCCTTCACGTCCGCGTTTCCGGGATATAAAGCGAGGCCTTCGTCAGCCCGGCTACCCAGTGTTCACTCGTTAACATGAGTAGAATTTCAAAACTGATAGCCACTGCCAGCACCACCACGTCAACCACAGCCGCAGCCATAACCACTACCAAGAGCCGCCGTCCATCAGACAGAAAACTGGGAGGAGGAGTTAGAAACACAGCGGCAAGAGTGGGAGCCTCAGCATCTCCCACAAGTAAGGAGGCAACAGCATCCACGGGTGTGGCAAAGGAGATGACAGAGGGAACAAGTCTTTACTGTCCCTCAAACGGAGGAATGGGATAGTGAAGCAACTCAACCTCCTCTGCACTCCCAACCACATGCATAAACTGGAAGCAGAACTGGAGCCGACGTTGCGTGTGGGGCTAGACCTGGAAGATGTCATCATTAACCAGGTGCATTTGGAGTTTAAAAAACAGCCCTTCTCAGGGCTAATCAGATCTCTAGAATAGAGAGACTGATCAAGTTGCCAATCATATAAATATGCGTGTGTGTGTACGTTTGTGTGTGTGTTTGTGTACGTTTGTTGTGTATGTGTGTGTATGTGTTTGTGTGTATTTTTGTTTTTTCCCTTAACAAACCCCTCGTCCATGCACAACATAATATTTATTTATGTGTGAATGTGGAGTAGTGGGGTTATAAACACTAACTCTTTTGCGGATATAGTTGTAGGTAATGGTGTGTTTTGTATCTAAAACTTTCTTTCTCCACTATGTATAGATAGAAAGTATAGTGGTTTTGTATAAAAAAAATTATTTTAGGTTAGCACTCATATCACTGTGGATTGTTTGCTAGGTGATATGGGTAGTTGGTGAGAGGGGATGTTTTCCTTCACGTCCGTGCTTGAGACATATAAATTCCAGCGTTCGTCATTCGAGCCATTCAACATTGAATAACAAAAAATGGCGAGCAACCATTTAAAAAACAAAATGATGACATTGCAAGAGGCAGTGGATGGCCTGGGGATGGTGGAGGAATTTTTGATTAGATTGGAGTATGGTGCCTATGGTCTTCACAGACTCAAGATGGAAATTAATAATTTGAAGAAGGCCAAGGAAAGACTGAAAAACCTAATCAAACCGGAAAAGGAGGAGAAGGAGGACGAAAAGAATAAAGAACAAATGAAAAGATGGAATGAAAAAATTTAAAAAGAAGACGAAAACGAGAAGAGGAAAAAAGAGGAGGAGGAGAAGGAGAAATAGGACAAAAATGAGAAAAAGAAGACAAAGAATGTAGTGTAGAAAATAAGATGTTGCTGGAGGAGAAGAAGAAATTAGAAAAAGAAGAAGAATCCCATAGGCCCTTTTCAGCCCCACTCCATTGCCTCGAAAAGATTTACTCTCTCTTGCCTAAAACATTTTAAGTCGATTTTTTTGGTATGATAGATTTATGTTCATAAATCTATGTTTGTGTATTTGTTTGTTTGTCTCTGCCTATGTCTCTATACATGTTTCTATGTCTATGTCTCTAGTGTATTTGTCCCTACCTAGAGTACTGCGTATTCAAGTCAACCCTTTGCCACACTGTTCCGCCCGATTGAGGTCAACCGCTTACAACATTGTTGCCAGTGTCCAGTACCATTCCTATAGACCCTAGACAGTCCCAATCCATTGTCGCTATGTTAAATTCACATTGACCCTAGACAGTCCCGCCCATGTTAAAGTCTCATAGACCGCATAGTCCACACTACCAAATTTACCACAAAGACCCCATAGACCTTATATCGTCCCCACTAACTACTCGTGTATGTAGCAGAAGTCGTGATATTATTGTTGTTGTTATAGCCTTTATTATAGAACAAGCGTGTATGGAATATTTAGATGTGAGTGTATGAGTTGACCTAATGATTTAATTGCCATTATGCTGATGAAAGGTCTGCGAAAGTGTGTTAATTCTCCTGTGTTTGAACAAGGAGGCAAAATTATACGTCCTTCTAATCCACAGGAAGTTTTCCGGGTGGGATAGGACTCCACCCGAAGATTAGAGAGAGGAGAAAACGCGTAGGGCCCGGAGAATAGGCAGTAGTGCGAAGGAGCAGGGCGAGAGAACGAAAACAAGGGTATCGTAAGTACCGAGAAGTAGGGCCGGAAGAACGGATACAACAGTACCAGAAGTACCGACAAAGGAATACAAAGCGGAAGTTACAGATGAGTAACATAGAAGGGACACGGGAAGGAAACACTCTCACCTTTAATTTCGCGTGATGAAATAACTGGCAATTTGAATAGGTCTTGTATGTATTGAAAGCAATTGCAATGAAAAATTGTCCTATAATTGTTGAATACCGTGATATAGTTTATTAAATTGTTATACCTTTCACCTTATTTTTTTATATTGTATACACCTCCACTGTCGGCCTTGCTGACTGGGAGCTCGGAGCTATTTAACTTTTTAATTGTCCGTCCTTCTCCGGGGTTACTAATAATTCCGTAGGAGGCACGTGATATCGTCCCTTCTTTCAGCGGTACCCCCAGAACCTCTCTCCTCTTTGCAGTGCCCACAAACGTTCCCTTCTTTCAGCGGTGCCTCCAAACCCCGGAGCTGTTCTTGATATAAATCGCATATCAAATTAAGTTGAAACTAAACAATCCTTGATAAAGTTCTGCTACTGAAACGAGTGTTTAGGAGGTTGAGCAATCAGGACCGTATCAAACCAGTGTTGAGAAGTTTGATCAATCAGGACCGTATCAAAAAAGTGTTTAGGAGGCTGATCAATCAGGACCATATCAACTCTAAATAATACAGTTGAACGCTGGAAATCAAGGTACTCCAAGGTCTCCTCAATATAAAGCTGCATGCTAATCAAGTTGAAATCATGCTATCCCTAATAAACTTGTGCTGCAGAAAGCAACATTAGAACACGTAGTTAGGAGCCATAGCTACTCTGACTGATGTTGGATGTGAACTGTTTGAAATCAAATTCTTTTAGGGTTTCGCAAATATCAAGCTGTATGTTAAATTTAGTTAAAATCCAACTATTGCTGTTCCTATAACTTGACTGTCCAGCATCGGTCACTTTCAGTAAAGTGACCAATTAAAAAATTACAATATGTGTGATTCAGTAATGTGAAATTCAGTTCTGCGCTATTTGAACTATGTTAGGTTTGACACTATTTGTAAACTAGCCCATATATTTGCAATACATCATGTGAACAAATTAATAAATTATAAATAGAGCATGAAACCGCAAGAAGAAATTTACGATCGTCGTACATTTTTACAACAGTAAATCCAATAAACCTATCGATGACTTAAATTTCCCTTAAGTTGGCCCATGAATTTCATGGACTCATCTTGGGTTATTTTACTCCATCTATTACTGAATCTTCTAGCGGTGTTGCTAATAATCTGGGGCTTGACATTTATCTGCGGTTTATCTAAAAAGAAAATTTACTATATCTTTTAAGGATTGTCCATGTGTTTATATATTTTTAATTTTTTAAAAACATTTTCAATTTTTGCCTGTTGTACTTCTTCTTTACATTTATTTGGAAGGGTTTATCGTCCAAGAGTTTTGTTGAATTAATTTTTACATTAGTCGAAAATTTGGCACTTTATAACTATTATTGTGCCAAGCTTCCGTAAAGTGCAGACATACATTGACATGTATCATAAGACCTTTAGTAATTGTATATTTCTTGAAAATGGTGAAACAGAGTGGGATGGTCCTTAGAAGAAGAAAGGCGTTCGTTTCCTTGAGTATTACTCCATCGATTAAAATAATATCTCTATAATCTTGTATTCAGCAGTCAGAAGAAGACCTTGACCTTTGGCCATTTGACCCTGAAATCGATAATGTTCTTCCCTATCCCATGTGCTAACTATGCACAAAAGATGTGATAACTGTAGATGGTGGAGACATTATTGAACGGAAACCTTTTTCCTTCTTCAGGCACCGTGATCACGACCTTTTGATTAGTTTCGCCAAAAATCTATAGGGTTCTTCCCTACCACATGTGCAAGCTATCCACAAAGCCTGGTAACGGCAGATGGTCGACAACTAACGTTATTATGCATAAGTCTAATTGGCAAACAGACAGATGAACGGACATCATATAGCAAGCGTATTTAAAAAAAACAACAATTAATTTTGCCTTTTCCGAAAGGACTCCTTCTTTAAGGAATATTAAACATATTGAATACACCCATCATTTTTCACTGTAGGCGAAAGTCAAGATACACGAATCATGTATTACAACTGCATTCGAAATTTCTTGGTCAATAGTATGCATTATACCTCAAAAGATGCCGATAGGTACCATTCCAAAGTGTTCCAATTAACCATCGAATTAATTTTTGCATTCCGACGACCATGACGTGAAATTGGCAGAAGTTGCGAACGAATTTTTTTATTAAATAGTTGAAAAAGCCAAGGTGGTCCTATTAGATTCATTTTGTACGATTTATGTGCAAATCAGTACGCTGACAAACAGAATAGACATCGTGTTTACGTTTTCAAATATTTAGCCGAGGTGTCTACTACCTCGACTATATCTGCCTGAAAAAGGACGTCTTTGATGCACGCTGTCGCAGTTATTTGCCGGAAAATCATTCAATTTTTCGCCGGAAATTTCTCCCCCTAAAAGAAATCCTATCTATTCGGACTATTTTTATGATAAGACTGACTGATCAATTGACAGAAGGGTTACAAATGAAAACAATAGTAAGACCATTCGTAACTTTGTCAATCCTTCTTTTGTAACTAGTCGAAGTGATCAGAGTAGCAGCAGTTGTCAAACACTCGATGTATTATCAATATGATTGACCTTGAATTTGCTGATGACTATTATATATTATCATTCGGAGCAACCTCGGTTATTTCTGCGAGACAAACATATGCCTCTAATGTATATCGGCGCAATTAATTTACATCAGGCCATAGGACACAATTAATTTTACTATATATTCTCTACATTTGTTTCTCAGTACTGAACTTTCCACTGTGTGACAATCAATACAAATCATATGTTAATCTAAAATACCTTCAAAGATGACTTCACGGTGAAATTCTTGTCAAAGGTTCAACTGCATTTTGTTTTTGAAAGGCTTGACTGTAAACAAACCAACGTGCAATGGAACATAGATTTCACTTCCGGATCATCACCAAAGCCTTATTACTCACTAGCCACAAGAGTTGAAGAATTTTACGCCTGGAGTTTAATTCTAAGGTCTGGAGCCAACACCATCATAATGTGGTCTACACTGTCGGATACAAAACTAAACGTGCACCATTATTGCCCTGACTTTGTAAAACGTGTTCTTGGGAACATCCATAGCTCCATCCAGATGCTTCGGTGCTACAAGGCATCACGATTTTAACAAAAGAAAAAGATCTTTAACAGTCTCCAATTGAAAATGCCATCAGGGTAGGGATGATAAAAGAAAACGATGCAGGTCTAATTCGCAATCTTTAAGTTCGTTAGGGTGGCCTCTTTTTTCGTTCTTGTGAGCAGCAATAACATGTAGTTAAGTTCCGAAAACAATATATCAATATTCGTAAGATATTTGTGTCTGTGTCTATGCTTCTTAAATGAAAACTGGCGCAGAAATAAAGGTAAAAACAATTGAAATAATTTTTGAAAATATCGATTTATCATCGAGTTTTTAACATATACCACCAATTCACAAGTTTTAATATTTTCGAAATCTCTCTTAATTCTTACGACATTACTAATTTTAAAAAATGAATGTATTAAAGAAGAATGTAACTTTTAAAAACCAGTATATACAATGCAAAGTGAAGCTTCTTCCTTATAAAAACTCTTCAGTGTAATCACAGAAACAGCAGCGTCCGGCAAAATTGATTTCATCAACTGAACATTCCAGGTGTTTAAATATCACCTTATTGTTCTCTTGTGACAGATTCTACTGTAGAATTTTTACAAGTGTTAAACTACATTAAATTCTTATTGTTAAACAGTATAGATCTTTAATCATGTGACTCAACAAATCACCCTAAAACTAGCAGGAAACATAAATCGATAACATTTTTTTTTATAAAGACTCTCATGGATATCTATATTCTGTGTGATAATTTTCATGATTATGCATTGAAAGGGTCTTTAACTAAATAAGATATTCAATAGGTCAATATTTATAGTTTGGATTTTTAATCTAGGATGATGTTCTTTCGTTAGAGTAAACACAATATAGATTCAGAATACGAGATAGAGTAAACACACATTATATATTCATGATAGGAGTTAGAGTAAACACACATTATAGAGTCAGGATAGGAGTTAGAGTAAACACACATTATAGAGTCAGGATAGGAGTTAGAGTAAACACACATTATATATATTCAGGATAGGAGTTAGAGTAAACACATTATAGAGTCAGGATAGGAGTTAGAGTAAACACATTATAGAGTCAGGATAGGAGTTAGAGTAAACACACATTATGAATTCAGGATACGAGTTAGAGTAAACACACATTATATATTCATGATAGGAGTTAGAGTAAATACATTATAGTTTCAGGATATGATTAAACAGGTTTATTGCGTCTTTTTGACCTTGGATGCTTTAGAAGAAATCTTGCGGACAAATTTGATGGGATTGCCAATTCGCCCAATCAAACCATGCAACCTGGGGGTGGGGTGGGAGGGGGCTTGCCCATACGTGCGGGCGCTCATGAGCAAGCATCTTTTTTGTGTGAAGGGAGCACCCAAATTAAGTTTTGCGGGTGGGTGGGGACAGAACTTCTTGCTACGCCACTGTCTTAAGGACAACATAACTGCATGACATTGAAGTGCAGACCATTTAACATTGTAATTTTTGTTGTCTATTTGTACAAGATACTTCGATCTGCAAAACAGAGCAAAACAATTTGGAAAAAAAAAATCATACACGTTAGTCTATATTGATTTTTGCACTTTATGCTCCGACGTTGAATGACTAATCAGCGAAATGAAAACCCATTAAACAGGTTTCAATGAAGTCGTTAAATTATTAAAATCGAAAGTGATTCAACAGCGCTGTCAATACTGATTAACAGTAGAAAGATGTACGCACATGCAAAGCGGAAAGATGTATACATATGTATACATATTTGAGTAAAATGGGCCCTTTAACTCTTTCATGTCAAAGTCAAAGAAATAAAGATTACCTGGTAACAAATAAAAACAAAGATGTTCACGGAAAAAGCTACAGGTGTTAAAAGATAAAAAATCATCATTTCCTTGAACTATTCTATATAGACGCGAGCAGCAGAGGGTGTGAACAGAGTCTAATTGAAAAACCTCTCATTGAAAATAACGCTTCCGACAAAAAATCCCACGAAAAAAAAATGATAAACAAACTACCAATAAGAAGGGAAGGTAAACAGAATATTTTGTAGAGACCTTATTTATGAAGACTTAAACAAGGTCAATAACGCTAAACTAAACACGGGGAAAAACAGACCGCGTCGTGGGTTACTCGTCATTGACATGTATTTTGTGCGACTCGTTTACGTACGCGTGGTCTCACCCTCTCTGCTGCTGTAATTAAATAGCTATTATATCAATAAATAAATATTTCTGAATACATAAATATATTTCTGAAATCTGAAGAAAAAAAAATATTTACAAAACATATAATCACATCACAACCCCATGTGAACACCTAGGTTGCCAAACGGACATTCTAGCAGGCTCAGGGGCATTCGAAATATCCCCATGTGAACTCCTAGGTTGCCAAACAACATCCTAGCAAGCTCAGAGGATATTCGAAATTAGACGAAACACAACCCCCATGTGAACCTCTAGGTTGCCAAATGACATCCTAGCAGGATCAGAGGATACATATAATCTTAATTCTATGGACAGCACAACCCCCATGTGAACCCCTAGATTGCCAAACAACATCCTAGAAGGTCCAGAGGATACATATATATATATGGACAGCACAACATATAATCTTAGCTAACTTAATTCTATGGACAGCACAACCCCCATATGAACCCCTAGGTTGCCAAACAACATCCTCGAAGGTCCAGAGCATACATATATATATGGACAGCACAACATATAATCTTAATTATGGTAGCATATATGTGGACAGCACATACATATAAACTTAATTATAGTACTTATATAAAGGACAGCACATACACAAACGGGGCCTTCTCTACGTTCAAAAGATTTTGCACACTCTACCCCATTAATCAACCCCTGGGAGTGCAATAGTGCACCCACTATGTGGTGACATGGCGGGGGAGTGTGTTTTTTCTGTTTAATTTTAAGCAATTAGGGGACAACCCCAAACTACGCAGAATTGTATTGTATATAAGCTAACCAATATTTGGAAACTTAAAAGTAGCTTACACGGTAGGCGTGGCTTATTTATTGTTGAATTGTTTTTTTCTTTTTATCTTAATTGTTATCATTGACAAATCCGAGCGAAGCAAGAAACTTGACAAAATCATAAACACAAAGATAATATTTCTTAAAAACCCAATAAAAACAACATTATTTATCAGTAAATACAAATATAATTATTTACTAACAAAAATGCGAGGGGGACAACCTATAAGAGTTATCTCCTTTATCTCCAGTGACTAAAATTTCAACATTTGATATCAGAAACATTTTATTATCATACTTATGTAAAGAAAATTTAATTTTTCCGCTTACTTTTCGATAACAGTTGCCAGATCTGAATAAAAAAATCAACCACAACATGGATAAACAAAATGAGGAAATCTCAACCGTTTCAAAAATAATTATAGTTACCTAGCTGGAAATTCCCCTTGACTCAGTCAAAGTTATTAACGGAATCGCGAAATTCACAACAATCTTACATATTGTTGCCTACTGCAGTCCCGAAAATCACAGTACTGACACGCATAAATGTGCTAGACGATACGCAGTTATTGTTCATTCACACACAGATATAATTGTTCATTCACTGTGTCACGGCTGAGACTTCTATCAATGGAGGAAGTACTTTTTCATAGGTATTTTCTCTAAACACAGGTACAATTACTGCGGTAAATGTGTATGCAGACGATCTAAGTAAGCTATATATATGCGCAGTTAAAATATCCTTGACAATGTCCCTGACATAGTCGGGGGGGGGGGGGAATAACTGCTTAACTACTCTATCGTTTTGACAGAGTTATTTAGCATCAAGGACCAAACATTTATCAATTCCGTTACGATACCTCGACGTAGGATCATGTAAATTTATTGTGATAAATCCAAACGGGATAGCTTGTGCTTGTGCAAAGAAATTTTTAAATTCAATCATGTCCATATCAAAACACCAAGTTTGATGAATATTTCGCAGCGTATGTATATCGACTCCGCTAAACACAACTAAAATATTACAGTTATCTCTTATCACTTTTGGAATTTGTGTATACCGCTGGGTAACATAAATCGCGTCTGTGTTTTTATGCCTGCCTCTGGAAAATATCCTTGCAGGATTTCATTGTTTACCCAGCATCACATCAACGTATACTACGAGATTATTAATGCTTCCATCCAAATCATCTGCAGATGGAGCTTCATCAATATCAGTAATAAAATCAATAACGCTGTCGCCGTTTTCATTATATGACTTTGCATTTTCATTAAAATCCTTAAGTATTTGATAACATCGCTGGTCATCCACGGATGGAGCCACCAAATATAACCTATCCCACTTGAGCCATCTCATTATCAAATTAAGTAACAATTGCGTCTTACCACTTCCAGATGGACCTATTATTATCATTCTAATAGAATTTGGCAACGATGGATGATGTTTGATTGGCTCCTGTCGTTTTGTCGCCGAAAAGTCAATTATATCTATATGATAAATAATATGAGTTTATATTGTGTTCGATGCAAGGCACCCACCCTCACCACTGGATTAACAACAACAATAACAAAAAATAAAAGGCGTGCACTGACAGGTAAGTGTGAGCGATGTGGGACAAAAAAATACAAATTTATTTCGTCTAGCACAAAACCCGGTGGTGATATCGCTACTTCGTAGGGAAAATTACCAGGAACTCCATGGGCGAAATATCCCGGAGAAAAACACTTACCAGGATATAATTATTGTGGTCCTGGAACTCGACTTGATATCCGACTCGATGAGCAAGACCAGCAAAAACCTGGAGAGTATCCAATAAACGCAATTGATAAAGCGTGTCACGTTCATGATGTTGCGTATCGAAGCAAGGATTTACAACAACGACATCTCGCAGACGTAAAATTGATTCATGCGTTAAATTCTATACCTGATAAATCTCCCAGAGAAAAACTCGCTAGTTTTTAAGTGAAATCTGCTATGAAGGGTAAACTAATGCTAGGGGCTGGTAAATTAATTATATAACTATTATAATGGAATCGGTTTATTCTTCCCCGAGAGGATACTGGAGAGGTAAAGCAGCAATTGGTAAACTTGCTGAAGCAGCAAAAGTCTTACGTGCTGTTGCTGCAGCGTGGTTAGCACGACAGGCAATATAGCAAATCTATGTACGTCCACCTAAAAAATTCAACACGCGCATTTTGATGTCAGCGTTCCTAATGAAGTTCATCAAGCAGATATTTTGTTTTTACCACACGATACCATTAAAACACGTGGACGTCATCGATCCGCTAGCGGATCACGCACATACAAATACGCGTTAACTGTCGTTGACGTTGCAAGTAGATATAAAGAAGCAGAACCGCTATCAACAAAAACAGCAACTGAAGTTGCATCTGCGTTTGAACGAATTTATCAACGAGGATCCGGACCACAAGGTGGTCTACGATGGCCACAGCTGCTACAAGTTGATCCTGGCAAAGAATTTCTTGGAACAGTGTCCTCGCTGATGAAAAAGCATAATGTTAAAATCGGACGAGGACACACAGCAATTCATCGTGATCAGGCAATAATTGAACGATTTAATCAAACACTTGCTGAGCGGTTGTTTGGATACCAGTATGCGACGGAAATAATTCAGGCAGATACGAGATCTCGTGAATGGGTTGCAAGATTACCTAGAGTGATAGATGCGTTAAATAATGAGATTACTCGTTCAATTTCTATGAAACCGATTGATGCGATTACGGAAAAATATATAATACCTCGGAACAAAATCATACAATCTCAACCAGTATTAGGCAATGTGACTGTCAGATATTTATATGAACCTGGTGAACTTGAAGGAGGTAAAAGAAAGAGCAACTTATCCTATCTGGAGTGTGACTACACATAAAATTTCTAGCGTGGTTAGGTCTACGGGTAGGCCTGCAATCTACAGACTAGATTCAACTGCTCCTCAACGTGGATTTGTACGTCAACAGTTACAAGTAATTCCTGAGGATACACAATTACCTCCGCGTTCACTTTTGTAAACTGGCACCAGGGCGTCCAGCGCCCTTACGTCGATTACACTCAAGACAGGTCAGCATCACATTTTCGCGTGTGTGACCGAGAACACTATTAATTCTGTCTACGGTGAACTGTCTTGGATTATTATTAGAATACTCTCATAGCATATTACAATTACAACTCGCACAATGATTATTCTGTCGTTGTTTCAGTATCATGATAAATTCAACATCAATATCAAATTCGCGATTATTTTTTTTGTCACATTGTTTATAACCAGATATGTTTTCTTTACTACATCATCATTGATTTCCTGAGTTTGGTTATTATTCCTTTGTGGATTATATGATAACCCTGTGTAGCTGAGATATTCTTCTAACTCTAGATACTGCGAGATAAACTAAATTTGACCATTCGATTCTGTCATCGACAATCCAGATATTTGTGTCAGTTATAGTTAATCCTTGTGACGAGTGAATTGATATGGCATATCCCAATTTCCACGGTGAGTTATTCATAATCAGCGCGTTCTCAACATCAATATCAACTAAAACAATATCATTTGATACAAGAGTTTGTTTCTCCCCCCCCCACATATCAACTTCAATATTCTGTCGTCGAGTATCAGCAGGGCGATAACACAATGGTACAGGTAGATTTGAAAATTTTTCTTTATGTAACAGAAATAATTTCTCTTGCAGTGTATCACGAACTATTTTTCTACTCGCAACTATTAAATCACTTGGTCTCCATAAATTCCAAAAATCATTCACAGGAGTTTCTGAAATTATTTCACGCGCTATCTCACATTGCATTCTATATGGCTGTAGTCTGATTAATCTTTAAAATTGTTTCAGGTGTTCATCGATAGCTCTATGATCGTCAGTTACCTCCTCATAGTAATCCACAAATGTTTTTAATCATTCGTGCGGAGACTGCTCACCGAAAGGGGGTTGTTAATCATGATCACCACACATAAAAAACCGCAGTAGTTTTCAAAAACAGATAATCAAGAAACATTTTTAATACTTCCAGCGACACGGTACAAATTTCATAACCGGTCCAAACCGGTTTATTCCAGGCCGATTTTGTATATTAATCAATTATTGGACAGGTTATAAATCCGGTTCAAACCGGTTCAACCCGGTTCCATCCGGATCCAACTGGTTCCATCCGTTTCAAACTAGTCCAGAGCAGTTGATACTGGTTCATAACCGGTTCAAACCGGTTTAATCCATGATGATTTTCTATGATAATTCATTATTGGACAGGTTTCATCCGGTTCAAAACGGTTCAAACCGGTTCCATCCGGTTCCAACTGGATACACCCGGTTTAGACCAGTCCAGAGCAGTTGATACTGGTTCATAACCGGTTCAAACCGGTACATTCCATGCCGATTTTGTATGTTTATTCATTATGGACAGGTTTTATCCGGCTTAAACCGGTTCAAACCGGTTCCATCCGGTTCTAACTGCTTCCATCCGTTTCAAACCAGTCCAGAGCAGTTGATACTGGTTCATAACCGGTTTACTCCATGCCGAATTTGTATGTCAATACGTTATTGGACAGGTTCTATCCTGTTTAAACCGGTTCAAACCGGTTCCATCCGGTTCTAGCAGGATCCATCTCGTGCAGACCAGTCCAGGGCAAATGATACTCGTTCATAACCGGTACAAACAGGTTCATTCCATGCCGATTATATATGTTAATTCATCATTTGACAGGTTTTGTTAGATTTAAACCGGTTCCATACGTTGAAACCAGTCCAGTGGAGTTGATGCTGGTTCATAACCGGTTCAAACCGGTTTATTCCATGCCGATTTTGTATGTTAATTCATTATGGGACAGGTGTTATCCGGTTTAAAGAGGTTATAACCAGTTCCATCTGGTTCTAACCGGTTCCATCCGGTTCAGACCAGTCCAGAGCAGTTGATACTGGTTCATAACCGGTTCAAACCGGTTTATTCCAAGAAGATTTTGTATGTTTATTCATTATTGGACAGGTTTTATCCGGTTTAAACCGGTTCAAACCGGTTTATTCCATTCAGAAATAGTATCGTAATACGTTATTGGATAGGTTTATCCGGTTCAAACCGGTTCAAAAGGGGTTCCATACGTATCTAACCGGTTCCAAACGTAGAAACCGGTAAAGTGGAGTTGATGATAGTTCATAACCGGTTCAAACCGGTTTATTCCATGCCGAATTTGCACGTTAATTCATTATTGGACAGGTTTCATCCGGTTTATACTGGTATAAACCGACTCCATCCGGATCCAACTGGTTCCATCCGTTTCAAACCAGACAAGAGCAGTTGATACTGGTTCATAACCGGTTCAAACCGGTTTATTCCATGCCGATTTTATATCTTTATTCATTATTGGACAGGTTTTATCCAGTTTAAACCGGATCAAACCGGTTCCATTAGTTCTAACTGGTTCCATCCGTTTCAAACCAGTCCAGAGCAGTTGATACTGGTTCCAAACCGGTTGAAACCGGTACATTCCATGCCGATTTTTATGTTAATACGTTTTTAGGAAGGTTTTATCCGGTTTAAACCAGTTGAAACCGGTTCAATCCGGTTCTAGCAAGTTCCATCTGGTGCAGACCAGTCCACAGCAGATGATACTCGTTCATAAGTGGTACAAACAGGTTTGATCCATGCAAATTATACATGCTAATTCATGATTGGACAGGGTTCATTAGGTTCAAAAAGGTTCCATACGTTGAAACCAGTCCAGTGGAGTTGATGCTGGTTCATAACCGGTCCAAACGGGTTTATTCCATGTCGAATGTGTAAGTTAATTCATTATTGGACAGGTTTTATCCGGTTTAAACAGGTTAAAAATGGTTCGGTCCGGTTCTAACCGGCTCCATCCGGTTCAGACCAGTCCAGAGCAGTTGATACTGGTTCATAACCGGTTGAAACCGGTTTATTCCATGCCGAAATAGTATCGTAATACGTTATTGGATAGGTCTTATCAGGTGTAAACCGGTTCAAACCGGTTCAATCCGGCTCTAGCTGGTTCCATCCGGTTCAGACCAGTCCAGAGCAGTTGATACTGGTTCATAACCGGTTCAAACCATTTTATTCCATGCCGATTTAGTATGTTAATTCATTATTGGAAAGGTTTTATCCGGTTTAAAGCGGTTGAAACCGGTTGAATCCGGTTGTAGCCGGTTCCATTCGGTTCAGACCAGTCCAGAGCTGATGTTACTGGTTCATAACCGGTTGAAACCGGTTTATTCCAAGAAGATTTTGTATGTTAATTCATTATTGGGCAGGTTTTATCGGGTTTAAACCGGTTCAGACCGGTTCAGTCCGGCTCTAGCTGGTTCCATCCGGTTCAGACCAGGCCAGAGCAGTTGATACTGGTCCATAACCGGCTCAAACCGGTTTATTCCATGCCGAATTTGTACGTCAATACATTATAGGACAGGTTTAATCCGGTTTAAACCGGTTCAAACAGGTTCCATCTAGTTCCAGCTGGTTCCATCCGGTTTAGACCAGTCCAGAGCAGTTGATACTGGTTCCTAACCCGTTCAAACCGGTACATTCCATGCCGATTGTTATGTTAATACGTTATTGGACAAGTTTTGTCCGGTTCAAACCAGTTGAGACCGGTTCTATCCGGTTCTAGCACGTTGCATCTGGTGCAGACCAGTCCACAGCAGATGATACTCGTTCATAAGCGGAACAAACAGGTTTATAACATGCAAATTGTATATGTTAATTCATCATTGGACGGGTTTAATTAGGTTTAAAACAGTTCCATACGTTGAAATCAGTCCAGTGGTGTTGATGCTGGTTCATAACCGGTTCAAACGGGTTTATTCCATGCCGAATTTGTAAGTTAATTCAATATTGGACAGGTTTCATCCGGTTGAAACAGGTTAAAACGGGTTCGATCCGGTTCTAACCGGTTCCATACGGTTCAGACCAGTCCAGAGCAGTTGATACTGGTTCATAACCGGTTCAAACCGATTTATTCCATGCCGAACTTGTACGTTGATTCATTATTGGACAGGTTTTATCCGGTTTAAACCGGTTCAAACCGGCTCTATCCGGTCCCAACTGGATCCATCCGGTGTAGACCAGTCCAGAGCAGTTGATACTGGTTCATAACCGGTTGAAACCGGTTTATTCCAAGAAGATTTTGTATGTTTATTCATTATTGGACAGGTTTTATCCGGTTTAAACCGGTTCAGACCGGTTCAGTCCGGCTCTAGCTGGTTCCATCCGGTTCAGACCAGTCCAGAGCAGTTGATACCGGTTCATAACCGGTTCAAGCCGATTTATTCCATGCCGATTTTGTACGTTAATTAATTATTGGATAGGTGTTATCCGGTTTAAACCGGTTTAAACCTGTACGAATCGGTTCGAGATGGTTCCATCCGGTACAGACCAGTCCAAAGGAGTTGAAACTAGTTCCTAACCGGTTCAAACCGGTACATTCCATGCCAATTTTTATGTTTAAACGTTATTGTACATGTTTTATCCGGTTAAAACCAGTTGAAACCGGTTCTATCCGGATCTAGCAGGTTCCATCTGGTGCAGACCAGTCCACAGCAGATGATACTCGTTCATAACCGGTACAAACAGGTGTTTTCCATGCAAATTATATATGTTAATTTATCATTGGACAGGTTTTATTAGGTTTAATCCGGTTCCATACGTTGAAACTAGTCCAGTGGAGATGATGCTGGCTCATAATCGGTTCAAACGGGTTTATTCCATGCCGAATTGGTAAGTTAATTCATTATTGGACAGGTTTTATTCGTTTTAAACAGGTCAAAACCGGTTCGACCCGGTTCTAACTGGTTCTACACGGTTCAGACCAGTCCAGAGCAGTTGATACTGGTTCGCCAACCGGTTCAAACCAGGACTATTCCATGCCGATTTTGTATGTTAAGTCATTATTTGACAGGTTGTACCCGGTTCAAACCAGTTCAAACCGGTTCCATCCGGTCATAACTGGTTCCATACGTTGAAACCAGTCCAGTGGAGTTGATGCTGGTCCATAAATGGTTCAAACGGGTTTATTACATGTCAAATGTTTAAGTTAATTCATTATTGGACAGGTTTTGTCCGGTCTAATCCGGATCAGACCGGTTCCATCAGGATCTAAGAGGTTCCATCCGTTTCAAACCGGTCGAAAGCAGTTGATACTGGTTCACAACCGGATCAAACCGGTTTATTCCATGAAGATTTTGTTTGTTAATTCATTATTGGACAGGTTTTACCCGGTTTAAACCGGTAAAAACCGGTTCCATCCGGTTCTAACTGGTTCCATCCTTTCAAACCAGTCCAGAGAAGTTGATACTGGTTCATAACCGGTTCACACCGGTTTATTCCAAGAAGATTTTGTATGTTTATTCATTATTGGACAGGTTTTATCCGGTTTAAACCGGTTCAGACCGGTTCAGTCCGGCTCTAGCTGGTTCCATCCGGTTCAGACCAGTCCAGAGCAGTTGATACCGGTTCATAACCGGTTCAAGCCGATTTATTCCATGCCGATTTTGTACGTTAATTCATTATTGGACAGGTGTTATCCGGTTTAAACCGGTTTAAACCTGTACGAATCGGTTCGAGATGGTTCCATCCGGTACAGACCAGTCCAAAGGAGTTGAAACTAGTTCCTAACCGGTTCAAACCGGTACATTCCATGCCAATTTTTATGTTTAAACGTTATTGTACATGTTTTATCCGGTTAAAACCAGTTGAAACCGGTTCTATCCGGATCTAGCAGGTTCCATCTGGTGCAGACCAGTCCACAGCAGATGATACTCGTTCATAACCGGTACAAACAGGTGTTTTCCATGCAAATTATATATGTTAATTTATCATTGGACAGGTTTTATTAGGTTTAATCCGGTTCCATACGTTGAAACTAGTCCAGTGGAGATGATGCTGGCTCATAATCGGTTCAAACGGGTTTATTCCATGCCGAATTGGTAAGTTAATTCATTATTGGACAGGTTTTATTCGTTTTAAACAGGTCAAAACCGGTTCGACCCGGTTCTAACTGGTTCTACACGGTTCAGACCAGTCCAGAGCAGTTGATACTGGTTCATAACCGGTTCAAACCGATTTATTCCATGCCGATTTTGTATGTTAAGTCATTATTTGACAGGTTGTACCCGGTTCAAACCAGTTCAAACCGGTTCCATCCGGTCATAACTGGTTCCATACGTTGAAACCAGTCCAGTGGAGTTGATGCTGGTCCATAAATGGTTCAAACGGGTTTATTACATGTCAAATGTTTAAGTTAATTCATTATTGGACAGGTTTTGTCCGGTCTAATCCGGATCAGACCGGTTCCATCAGGATCTAAGAGGTTCCATCCGTTTCAAACCGGTCGAAAGCAGTTGATACTGGTTCACAACCGGATCAAACCGGTTTATTCCATGAAGATTTCGTTTGTTAATTCATTATTGGACAGGTTTTACCCGGTTTAAACCGGTAAAAACCGGTTCCATCCGGTTCTAACTGGTTCCATCCTTTCAAACCAGTCCAGAGAAGTTGATACTGGTTCATAACCGGTTCACACCGGTTTATTCCAAGAAGATTTTGTATGTTTATTCATTATTTGACAGGTTTAATCCGGTTTAATCCGGTTCAGACCGGTTCAGTCCGGCTCTAGTTTGTTCCATCCGGTTCAGACCAGTCCAGAGCAGTTGATACTGGTTCATAACCGGTTCAAACCCATTTATTCCATGCCGAATTTGTACGTTTATTCATTATACCACAGGTTTTATCCACTTGAAACCGGATCAAACCGGTTCCAACCGGTCCCAGCTGGTTCCATCCGGTTTAGACCAGTCCAGAGCAGTTGATACTGGTTCATAACCGGTTCAAAGCGGTACATTCCATACCGATTTTTAAGTTGATACGTTTTATGGGCAGGTTTGATTCCGGTTTAAACAACTTGAAACCGGTTTCATCCGGTTCTAGCAGGTTCCATCTGGTGCAGACCAGTCCACAGCAGACGATACTCGTTCATGACCTTTAGAAACAGTTTTATTCTATGCAAATTATATATGTTAATTTATGATTGGACAGGTTTTATTAGGTTTAAACCGTTTCCATACGTTGAAACCAGTCGAGTGGAGTTGATGCTGGTTCATAACCGGTTCAAACGGATTTATTCCATGCCGAATTTGTAAGTTAATTCATTATTGGACAGGTTTTATCCGGTTGAAACAGGTTAAAACCGGTTCCATCCGGTTCTAACCGGTTCCATACGGTTCAGACCAGTCCAGAGCAGTTGATACTGGTTCATAACCGATTGAAACCGGTTCATTCCATGCCGATTTTGTATGTTAATTCATTATTGGACAGGTTGTATCCGGTTTAAACCGGTTGAAACCGGTTCCATCTGGTTCTAGACTGTTCAGTCTGGTTAAGAGCAATCCAGCGCAGTTGAAACCGACTCGAAAAGAAGGTGAAACCGGTTTATTCTTTGCCGACTCTGTATCGTAATACGTAATTAGACAGGTTTTATCCGGTTCAAACCGGTTCAATCCTGCTCTAGCTGGTTCCATCCGGTTCAGACCAGTCCAGAGCAGTTGATACTGGGTCATAACCGGTTTAACCCGATTTATTCCATGCCGATTTTGTATGTTAATTCATTATTGGACAGGTTTTATCCGGTTCAAACCGGTTCAAACCGGTTCCAACCGGTTCCAGCTGGTTCCATCCGGTTTAGACCTGTCCAGAGAAGTTGATACTGGTTCCTAACCGGTTCAAACCGGTACATTCCATGCCGATTGTTATGTTAATACGTTATTAGAAAGGTTTTATCCGCTTTAAACCAGTTGAAACCGGTTCTATCCGGTTCTAGCAGGTTCCATCTGGTGCAGACCAGTCCACAGCAGATGATACTCGTTCATAACTGGTACAAACAGGTTGATTCCATGGAAATTATATATGTTAATTCATGTTTGGACAGGTTTTATTAGGTTTAAACCGGGTCCATACGTTGAAACTAGTCCAGTGGAGTTGATGCTAGTTCATAACCGGCTGAAACGGGTTTATTCAATGTCGAATGTGGAAATTAATTCATTATTGGAAAGGTTTTACCCGGTCTAATCCGGTTCAAACCGGTTCCATCCGGTTCTAACTGGTTCCATACGTTTCAAACCGGTCCAAAGCAGTTGATACTGGTTCATAACCGGTTCAAAACGGTTTATTCCATGCCGATTTTATATGTTAATTCATTATTGGACAGGTTGTATCCGGTTTAAACCGGTTCACACCTGTACCATCCGGTTCAAGCCAGTTCAATATGGTTCAGAGCAGTGCAGAGCAGTTGAAACCGGTTCATAACACGTTGAAACCGGTTTAATCTTTGCCAAATCTGTATCGTAATACATTATTGGACAGGTGTTATCCGGTTTAAACCGGTTCAATCCGGGTCTAGCTGGTTCCAGCCGGTTCAGACCAGTGCAGAGCAGTTGATACTGGTTCATAAGGGTTTCAACCAGATTTATTCCATGCAGATTTTGTATGTTAATTCATTTTTGGACAGGTTTTATCCGGTTTAAACCGGTTCAAACCGGTTCCAACCGGTTCCAGCTGGTTCCATCCGGTTTAGTCCAGTCCAGAGCGGTTGACACTGGTTCCTAACCGGTTGAAACCGGTACATTCCATGCCGATTTTTATGTTATTACGTTATAAGAAAGGTTTTATCCGGTTTAAACCAGTTGAAACCGGTTCTATCCGGTTCTGGCAGGTTCCATCTGGTGCAGACCAGTCCACAGCAGATGATACTCGTTCATAACCGGTTCGAACCGGTTTATTCCATGCCGAAATATTATCGTAATACGTTGATGGATAGGCTTTATCCGGTTTATACCGGTTCAAAAGGGTTCAATCCGGCTATAGCTGGCTCCATCCGGTACAGACCAGTCCAGAGCAGTTGATACTGGTTCACAACCGGTTCAAACCAGTTTATTCCATGCCGATGGAGTATGTTAATTCATTATTGGAAAGGTTTTATCCGGTTTAAAGCGGTTGAAACAGGGTAATCCGGTTCTCTCCGGTTCTAGCAGGTTCCATCTGGTGCAGACCAGTCCACAGCAGATGATACTCGTTCATAAGTGGTACAAACATGTTTATTCCATGCAAATTATATAACTTAATTCATGATTGGACAGGTTTCATTAGGTTTAAACCGGTTCGATACGTTGAAACCAGTCCAGTGGAGTTGATGATGGTTCATAACCGGTTCAAACGGGTTTATCCCATGTCGAATGTGTAAGTTAATTCATTATTGTACAGGTTTCTTCCGGTCTAATCCGGTTCAAACCGGCTCCAACCGGTTCTAACTGGTTCCATCCGTTTCAAACCGGTCCAAAGCAGTTGATACTGGTTCACAACCGGTTCCAACCGGTTTATACCATGCCGATTTTGTATGTTAATTCATTATTGGACAGGTTTTATCAGGTTCAAACCGGTTCAAACCGGTTCCATCCGGTTCGAACTGGTTCCATCCGTTTCAACCAGTCCAGAGCAGTTGATACTGGTTCATAACCGGTTCAAAGGTGTCTGTTCCATGCCGATTTTTGTATGTTAATTCAATATTGGACAGGTTTTATCCGGTTTAAACCGGTTGAAACCGGTTCCATCCGGTTCTAACTAGTTCCATCCGTTTCAAACCGGTCCAAAGCAGTTGATCAAGCGCTGGTTCATAACCGGTTGAATCCGGTTTATTGCATGCCGATTTTGTATGTTAATTCATTGTTTGTACAGGTTTTATCCGGTTCAAACCGGTTCAAACCGGTTCCATCCGGTTCTAACTGGTTCCATCCGTTTCAGAGTTCAGAGGAGTTGATACTGTGTCATAACCGGTTCAAATCCGTTCATTCCATTCCGAAATAGTATCGTAATTCGTTATTGGATAGGTTTCATCCGGTTTAAACTGGTTCAAAAAGGTTCAATCCGGCTCTAGCTGGCTCGATACGGTACAGACCAGTCCAGAGGAGTTGACATTGGTTCACAACCGGTTCAAACCAGTTTATTCCATGCCGATTTAGTATGTTAATTCATTACTGGAGAGGGTTTATCCGTTTTAAAGCGTTGAAACCGGTTGAATCAGGTTCTATCCGTTTCTAGCAGGTTTGATCTGGTGCAGACCAGTCCACAGCAGATGACACTCGTTCATATCTGGTACAAACAGGTTTATTCCATGCAAATTATAGATGTTAATTCATGATTGGACAGGTTTTATTAGGTTTAAACCGGTCCCATACGTTGAAACAAGTCCAGTGGAGTTGATGCTGGTTCATAACCGGCACGACCGGGTTTATTCCATGTTGAATGTGTAAGTTAATTCATTATTGTACAGGTTGGATACGGTCTAATCCGGTTGAAACCGGTTCCATCCGGTTCTAACTGGTTTAATCCGTTTCAAACCGATCCAAAGCAGTTGACACTGGTTCATAACCGGTTGAAACCGGTTTATTCCATGCCGATTTTGTATGTTAATTCATTATTGAACCGGTTTTACCCGCTTTAAACCGGTTCAAACCGGTTGCATCCGGTTCTAACTGGTTCCATCCTTTCGAACCAGTCCAGAGCAGTTGATACTGGTTCATAACCGGTTAAAACCGGTTAATTCCATGTCGATTTTGTATGTTAATTCATTGCTGGACAGGTTTTATCCGGTTCAAACCGTTCAAACCGGTTCCATCCGGTTCTAACTGCTTCCATCCGTTTCAACCAGTCCAGAGCAGTTGATACTGGTTCATAACCGGTTCAAACCGGTTTATTCCATGGCTATCTTGGATGTTAATTCATTATTGGACAGGTTTAATCGGGTTTAAACCGGTTCAAACCGGGTCCAACCTGATCCAGCTGGTTCCATCCGGCTTAGACCAGTCCAGAGCAGTTGATACTGGTTCACAACCGGTTCAAAACGGTACATTCCATACCGATGTTTATGTTAATACGTTATTAGAAAGGTTTTCTCCGGTTTAAACCAGTTGAAACCGGTTCTATCCGGTTCTCTCTGGTTCCGTCTGGTGCAGACCAGTCCACAGCAGATGATGCTCGTTAATAACTGGTACAAACAGGTTTATTCCATGCAAATTATATAAGTTAATTCATGATTGGACAGGTTTTATTAGGTTTAAACCGGTTCTATACGTTGAAACAAGTCCAGTGGAGTGGATGCTGGTTGATAACCGGTTCAAACGGGTTTATTCCATGTCGAATGTGTAAGTCAACTCATTATTGGACAGGTTTTCTCCGGTCTAATCCGGTTCAAACCGGTTCCATCTGCTACTAACTGGTCATATCCTTTCATGCGAGTCCAGAGCAGTTGATACTGGTTTATAACCGGTTGAAACCGGTTTAGTCCATGCCGAATTTGTATGATAATTCATTATTTGACAGGTTTTACCCGGTTTAAACCGGTTGAAACCGATTCCATCCGGTTCTAACTGGTTCCATCCTTTCAAACCAGTCATGAGCAGTTGAAACTGGTTCATAACCGGTTCAAATCGGTTTATTAAATGCCGATTTTGTATGTTAATTCAATATTGGATAGTTTTTATCACGTTCAACCCGGTTGAAACCGGGTCCACCCAGTCCTAACTGGCTCAATCCGTTTCAAGCCGCTCCAGAGCAGTTGATACTTGTTCCAAACGGTTTGAAACCGGTAGATTCGATTCCGATTTTTATGTTGATACGTTTTTGGACAGGTTTTATCCGGTCTAATCCGGTTCAAACCGGTTCAACCCGGTTCTAACTGGTTCCATCTGTTTCAATCCGGTCCAAATCAGTTGATACTGGTTCATAACCGGTTCCATCCGGTTTATTCCTTGCCGATTTTGTATGTTAATTCATTATTGGACAGGTTTTATACGGTTTAAACCGGTTGAAACCGATTCCAACCGGTTCTAACTGGTTCCAACCTTTCAAACCTGTCCAGAGCAGTTGATACTGGTTCATAATATGTTCAAACCGGTTTATTCTATGCCGATTTTGTATGCTAATTCAATATTGGACAGTTTTTATCAGGTTCAACCCGGTTCAAACTGGGTCCATCCGGTCCTATCCGGCTCAATCCGTTTCATACCAGTCCAGAGTAGTTGATACTGGTTCATAACCCGTTCAAACCGGTTTATTCCATGCCGAATTTTTACGTTAATTCATTATATCACAAGTTCTATCCGGTTTAAACCAGTTGAAAACGGTTCTGTCCGGTTCTAGCAGGTTCCATCTGGTGCAGACCAGTCCAGAGCAGATGATACTAGTTCATAACCTTTACAAACAGGTTTAATCCATGCAAATTATATATGTTAATTCATCATTGGACAGGTTTTATTAGTTCTCGAAACGTTGAAACCAGTCTAGTGGAGTTGATGCTGGTTCATAACCGGTTCAAACGGGTTTATTCCATGCCGAATTTGTAAGTTAATTCATTATTAGACAGGTTTTATCCGGATGAAACAGGTTAAAACCGGTTCGATCCGGTTCTAAGCGGTTCAACACGGTTCAGACCAGTCCAGAGCAGTTGATACTGGTTCATAACCGATTCAAACCGGTTTATTAAATGCCGATTTTGTATGTTAATTCATTTTTGGACAGGTTTCATCCGGTTTAAACCGGTTCAGACCGGTTCCATCGGGTTCTAACTGGTTCTATCCGTTTCAAACCAATGCAGAGTGGTTGATACTGGTTCATAACCGTTTGAAACCGGTATATTGCATGCAGATTGTGTAAGTTAATTCATTGTTGGACAGATTTTATCCGGTTCAAACCGGTTCAAACAGGTTCCATCCGGTTCTAACTGGTTCCAGCCGTGTCAAACCAGTCCAGAGCAGTTGATACTGGTTCATAACCGGTTGAAACCGGTTTATTCCATGCCGATTTTGTATGTTAATTCATTGTTGGACAGGTTTTATCCGGGTTAAACCAGTTGAAACCGGTTCCATCCGGTTCTATCTGGTTGCATCCGTTTAGAACCAGTCCAGAGCAGTTGATACTGGTTCATAACCGGTTCAAACCAGTTGATTCCATGCCGATTTTGTATGTTAATTCAATATTGGACAGGTTTTATCCGGTTCAAACCGGTTCTATCCGGTTCTAACTGGTTCCATCCATTTCAAACCAGTCCAGAGCAGTTGATACTGGTTCATAACCGGTTCAAACCGGTTTATTCCATGCCGAATTTGTTCGTTAATTCATTATATCACAGGTTTTATCCGGTTTAAACCGGTTCAAACCGGTTCCATCCGGTTCCAGCTTGTTCCATCCGGTTAAGACCAGTCCATAGCAGTTGATACTGGTTCCTAATCGGTTCAAACCGGTACATTCTATACCGATTTTTATGTTGATTCGTTTTTGGACAAGTTTTAACCGGCTTAAACCAGTTGAAACCGGTTCAATCCGGTTCTAGCAGGTTCCATCTGGTGCAGGCCTGTCCAGAGCAGATGATACTCGTTCATAACTGGTACAAACAGGTTTATTCCATGCGAATTATATATGTTAATTCATCATTGGCCAGGTTTTATTAGGTTTAAACCGTTTCCATACGTTGAAACCAGTCCAGTGGAGTTGATGCTGGTTCATAACCGGTTCAAACGGGTTTATTCCATGCCGAATTTGTAAGTCAATTCATTATTGGACAGGTTTTATCCGGTTGAAACAGGTTAAAACCGGTTCCATACGGTTCAGACCAGTCCAGAGCAGTTGATACTGGTTCATAACCGATTCCAACCGGTTTATTAAATGCCGATTTTGAATGTTGATTCATTATTGGAGAGGTTTAATCCGGTTTAAACCGGTTCAAACGGTTCCATTTGGTTCTAACTGGTTCCACCCGTTTCAGACCGGTCCAAAGCAGTTGATACTGGTTCATAACCGGTTAAAACCGGATTATTCCATGCCGAATTTGTATGTTACTTCATTTTTGGACATTTTTGATCCTGTTTAAGCCGGTTCAAACCGGTTCCATCCGGTTCTAACTGGCTCCATCCGTTTCAAACCAGTCCAGAGCAGTTGATACTGGTTCATAACCGGTTCAAACCGGTTTATTAAATGCCGATTTTTCATGTTAATTCAGTATCGAACAGGTTTTATCTGGTTCCAGCCGGTTCAAACCGGTTCCATCCGGTTCTTACTGGTATCATCCGTTTCAATCCGGTCCAAAGCAGTTGATACTGGTTCATAACCGGTTCAAACCGGTTGATTCCATGCCGATTTTGTCTGTTAATTCAATATTGGACAGGTTTTATCCGGTTAAATCTGGTTCAAACCGGTTCCATCCGGTTATAACTGGTTCCATCCGTTTGAAACCGGTCCAAAGCAGTTGATATTGGTTCATAACCGGTTCAAACCGGTTTATTCCATGCCGATTTTGTATTTTAATTCAATATTGCACAGGCTTTATCCGGTTCATGCGGGTTCAAACCGGTTGCATCCGGCTGTAACTGTTTGGATCCGTTTCAAACCAGTACAGAGGAGTTGACATTGGTTCCTGACCGGTTCAAACCGGTTTATTCCATGTCGATTTTGTATGCTAATTCATTGTTGGACAGGTTTTATCCGGTTTAAACCGATTCAGACCGGTTTCATCCGGTTCTAACTGGTTCCATCCGCTTCAAACGAGTCAAGAGGAGTTGATACTGGTTGATAACCGCTTCAAACCGATTTATCAAACGCCGATTCTCTATGTTAATTCATTATTGGACAGGTTTTATTCGGTTTAAACAGGTTCAAACCGGATCTATCCGGTTCTAATTGGTTCCATTCGCTTCAAACCGATCCAAAGCAGTTGATACTGGTTCGTAACCGGTTGAAACTGGATTATTCTATGCCGATTTTGTATGTTAATTCATTATTTGACATGTTTTACCCGGTTTAGACCGGTTCAAACAGGTTACATCCGGTTCTAACTAGTTCCATCCGTTTCAAACCAGTACAGAGCAGTTGTTACCAGTTCATAGCCGGTTCAAACCTTTTTATTCCCTGCCGATTTTGTATGTGAATCCATTGTTTTACAGGTTTTATCCGGTTTAAACCGGATTAAACCGGTTGCATCCGGTTCAAACTGGTTCCATCCGTTTCAAACCAGTCCAGAGCAGTTGATACTGGTTCATAACCGCTTCAAACCCGTTTATTCCATGCCGATCTGGTATGCTAATTCATTATTGGACAGTTTTCATACGGTTCAATCCGGTTCAGACCGGCTCCATTCGGATCTAACTGGTTCTATCCGTTTCAAACCAGTCCAGAGTAGTTGATACTGGTTCATAACCGGTTCAAACCGGTTTATTCCATACCGAGTTTGTATGTTAATTCATTGTTGGACAGGTTTTATCCGGTATAAACCGGTTCAAACCGGTTCCATCCGGTTCTAACTGGTTCCATCCTTTCAAACCAGTCCAGAGCAGTTGATACTGGTTAATGACCGCTTGAAACCGGTATGTTCCATGCCGATTTTGTATGTTAATTCATTGTTGGACAGGTTGTATCCGGTTTAAACCGGTTCAGACCGGATCCATCCGGATCTAACTGGTTCCATCCGTTTCAAACCAGTCCAGAGCAGTTGATACTGTTTCCTGACCGGTTCAAAGCGGTTTAATAGATTCCGATTTTGTGTGTAAATTCATTGTTGGACAGGTTTTACCCGGTTTAAACCGGTTGAAACCGGTTCCATCCGGTTCTAACTAGTTCCATCCGTTTCCAACCAGTCCAGAGGAGTAGATTCTGGTTTATAACCGGTTCAAACCGGTTTATTCCTTGCCGATCTTGTATGTAAATTTATTGCTTGACAGGTTTTATCCGGTTGAAATCGGTTCAGACCGGTTCCACCCGGATCTATCTCGTTCTATCCGTTTCAAACCAGTCCAGAGCAGTTGATACTGGTTCATAACCGCTTGAAACCGATTTATGAAATGCCGATTTTGTATGTTAATTTACTGTTTGACAGGTTTTATCCGGTTTGAACCAGTTGAAATCGGTTCCATCCGGTTCTAAGTGGTTGCATCCGTTTCAAACCAGTACAGAGCAGTTGATACTGGTTCATATCCGGTTCAAATCGGTTGGTTCCATGCCGATTTTGTATGTTAATTCAATATGGGACAGGTTTTTCCGGGTCAAACCGGTTGAAACCGGTTCCATCAGGTCCTAACTGGTTCCATCCGTTTCAAACCGGTCCATAGCAGTTGATACTGGTTCATAGCTTGTTCAAACCGGTTTATTTCATGCCGATTTTGTTTGCTAATTCAATATTGGACAGGTTTTTTCCGATTGAAACAGGTTAAAACCGGTTCGATCCGGTTCTAAGCGGTTCCACACGGTTCAGACCAGTCCAGAACAGTTGATGCTGGTTCATATCCGCTTCAAACCGGTTTATTAAATGCCGATTTTGTATGTTAATTCATTATTGGACAGTTTTTATCCGGTTTAAACCGGTTCAGACCGGTTCCATCCGGTTCTAACTGGTTCTATCCGTTTCAAACCAGTCCAGAGCAGTTGATACTGGTTCATAACCGGCTGAAACCGGTATATTGCATGCCGATTTTGTAAGTTAATTCATTGTTGGACAGGTTTTATCCGGTTTAAACCAGTTCAGACCGGTTCCATCCTGTTCTGACTGGTTGTATCCGTTTCGAACCAGTCCAGAGCAGTTGATACTTTTTCATAACTGGTTCAAACCATTTGATTCCATGCCGATTTTGTATGTTAATTCAACATTGGACAGTGTTTATCCGGGTCAAACCGGTTCAAACCGGTTCCATCCGGTTCTAACTGGTTCCATCCGATTCAAACCAGTCCAGAGCAGTTGATACTGGTTCATAACCGGTTCAAACCGGTTTATTCCATGCCGAATTTGTACGTTAATTCATTATATCACAGGTTTTATCCGGTTTAAACCGCATGAAACCGGTACCATCCGGTTCCAGCTTGTTCCATCCGGTTTAGACCAGTACATAGCAGTTGATACTGGTTCCTAACCGTTTCAAATCGGTACATTCTATACCGATTTTTATGTTGATTCGTTCTTGGTCAAGTTTCATCCGGTTCAAACCAGTTGAAACCGGTTCTATCCGGTTCTAGCAGGTTCCATCTGGTGCAGGCCTGTCCAGAGCAGTTGATACTCGTTCATAACTGGTACAAACAGGGTTATTCCTTGCAAATTATATATGTTAATACATCATTGGCTAGGTTTTATTAGGTTTAAACCGTTTCCATACGTTGAAACCAGTCCTGTGGAGTTGATGCTGGTTCATAAGCGGTTCAAACGGGTTTATTCCATGCCGAATTTATTAAATGCCGATTTTGTATGTTAATTCATTACTGGGCAGGTTTCATTCGGTTCAAACCGGTGCAAACCGGATCTATCCGGTTCCAATTGGTTCCATTCGTTTCAAAACCGATCCAAAGCAGTTGATACTGGTTCATAACCGGTTGAAACCGGTTTATTCCATGCCGGTTTTGTATGTTAATTCGATATTGGACAGGTTTTACCCGGTTTAAACCGGTTCAAACCGGTTCCATCCGGTTCTAACTAGTTCCATCCGTTTCAAACAAGTACAGAGCAGTTGTGACTAGTTCATAACTGGTTAAAACCGGTTTATTCCTTGCCGATTTTGTATGTTAATTGATTGTTGGACAGGTTTTGTCCGGTTTAAACCGGTTGAAAAACCGGTTGCAACCGGTTCCAACCGGATACATCTGTTTCAAACCAGTAGAGAGCAGTTGACACTGGTTCACAACCGCTTCAAACCGGTTTATTCCATGCCGATTTTGTATGTTAATTCAGTATTGGACAGGATTTATCCGGTTCAAACCGATTCAGACCGGTTCCATCCGGTTCTAACTGGTTCTATCCGTTTAAAACCAGTCCAGAGCAGTTGATACTGGTGCATAACCGGTTGAAACCGGTATAATCCATGAAGATTTTGTATGTTAATTCATTGTTAGACAGGTTTCATCCGGTTTAAGCCGGTTCAAACCGGCTCGATCCGGTTCCAACCGGTTCCATCCGTTTGAAACCAGTCCAGAGCAGTTGATACTGGTTGATAACCGGTTCAAACCGGTTTATTCTATGCCGATTGTCTATGTTAATTCAATATTGGACAGGTTTTATGAGGTTCAACATGGTTTAAACCTTCTCCATCCGGTTGAAACAGGTTAAAACCGGTTCGATCCGGTTCTGACTGGTTCCATACCGTTCAGACCAGTCCAGAGGAGTTGATACTGGTTCAGAACCGGTTCAAACGTGTTTATTAAATGCCGATCTTGCATGTTGATTCATTATTGGAAAGGTTTTATGCGGTTTTATCATGTCAAAGCCGGTTCAAACCGGTTCCATCCAGTTCTCAGTGGTTCCATCCGTTTCAATCCGGTCCAGAGTAGTTGATATTGGTTCATAACCGTTTGAAAGCGGTTTATTATATGCCGATTTTGGCTGTCAATTGAATATTATACAGGTTTTATCCGGTTTAAACCGGTTGCATCCGGTTCTTACTGGTTATAACCGTTTGAAACCGGTACAAAGGAGTTGATACTGGTTCATAACCGATTCAAACCGGTTTATTCCATGCCGATTTTGTATTTTAATTCAATATTGAACAGGTTTTTTCCGATTCAAGCCGGTTCAAACCGGTTCCATCCGGTTGTAACTGGTTCCATCCGTTTAAAACCAGTCCAGAGCAGTTGATATTGCTTCCTGACCGGTTCAAACCGGTTTATTCCATGCAGATTTTGTATGTTAATTCATTGTTGGACAGGTTTTATCCGGTTTAAACCGATTCAGACCGGATCCATCCGGTCATAACTGGTTCCATCCGTTTAAAACCTGTCCAGAGCAGTTGATACTGGTTCATAACCACTACAAACCGATTATTTAATGCCGATTTTGTATGTTAATTCATTATTGGACAGGTTTTATCCGGTTTAAACCGGTTCAGACCGGTTCCATCCGGTTCTAACTGGTTCCACCCGTTTCAGACCGGTCCAAAGCAGTTGATACTGGTTCATAATCGGTTGAAACCGGTTTATTCCATGCCGATTTTGTATGTTACTTTATTGTTGTACACGTTTCATCCGTTTCAAACCAGTAGAGAGCAGTTGATACCCATTTATAACCGGTTAAAACCGGTTTATTAAATGATGGTTTTTCATGTCAACTCAGTATTGGACAGGTTTTATCTGGTTTGAGCCGGTTCAAACCTGTTCCATCCGGTTCTAACTGGTTCCATCCGTTTCAAACCAGAACAGAGGAGTTGATATTGGTTCCTGACCGGTTCAAACCGGTACATTCCATGCCGATGTTGTATGTTGATTCATTGTTGGACAGGTTTTATCCGGTTTAAACCGGTTCAAACCTGATCTATCCGGTTCCAATTGGTTCCATTCGTTTCAAACCGATCCAAAGCAGTTGACACTTGTTCCTATCCGGTTGAAACCGGTTTATTCCATGCCGATTTTGTATGTTAATTCGTTATTGGACAGGTTTTACCCGGTTTAAACCGGATCAAACCGGTTCCATCCGGTTCTAACTAGTACCATCCGTTTCAAACCAGTACAGAGTAGTTGTGACTAATTCATAGCCGGTTCAAACTGGTTTATTCCATGCCGATTTTGTAAGCTAATTCATTGTTGGATAGGATTTATCCGGTTCAAACCGGTTCAAAAATCGGTTGCATCCGGTTCTAACTGATTCCATCCGTTTCAAACCAGTCCAGAGCAATTGACACTGGTTCATAACCGCTTAAAAGCGGTCTATTAAATGTCGATTTTGTATGTTAATTCATTATTGGACTGGTTTTAACCATTTCAAACCGGTTCAGACCGGTTCCATCCAGTTCTAACTGCTTCTATCCGATTCAAACCGGTCCAGAGCAGTTGATACTGGTTCATAACCGTTTGAAACCGGTATATTGCATGACGATTTTGTATGTTAATTAATTGTTGGAAAGATTTTGTCCAGTTTAAAACAGTTTAAACCGGTCCCATCCGGTTCGAACTGGTTCCATTCGTTTCAAACCAGTCCAGACCAGTTGATACTGGTTCATAACCGGTTCAAAGCGGTTGATTCCATTCCGATTTTGTATGTTAATTCAATATTGGACAGGATTTATCAGGTTCAAACCGGTTCAAACCGGTTCCATCCGGTCCTAACTGGTTCCATCCGTTTCAAACCGGTCCAAAGCAGTTGATACTGGTTCATAGCTTGTTCAAACCGGTTTACTTCATGCCGATTTTGTATGTTAATTAAATATTGGACAGATTTTATCCCGTTGAAACCGGTTCAAACCGGTTCCATCCGGTCCTACCTGGTTCCATTCTTTGAAACCAGTCCAGAGTAGTTGATACTGGTTCATTACCGGTTCAAACCGGTTTATTCCATGCCGAATTTGTACGTTAATTTATGATATCAAAGGTTTTGTCCGGTTTAAACCGGTTCAAACCGGTTCCAACCGGTTCCAGCTTGTTCCATCCGGCTAAGACCAGTCCATAGCAGTTGATACTGGTTCCTAACCGGTTGAAAACAATATATTCCATGCCGATTTTGTATGTCAATTCATTGTTGGACAGGTTTTATCAGGTTTAATCCGGTTGAAACCGGTTGCATCCGGTTCTAACCGGTTCCATCCGTTTCAAACCAGTCCAGAGTAGTTGATACTGGGTCATAACCGGTTCAAACCGGTTTTTTCTATGCCGATTCTGTATGTTAATTCAATATTGGACAGGTTTTATCAGGTTCAAACCGGTTTAAACCGTATCCATCCGGTCCTAACTGGCTCAGTCCGTTTCAAACCAGTCCAGGGCATTTGATACTGTTTCTAACAAGGTTCAAACCTGTTTATTCCATGCCTAATTTGTACGTTAATTCATTATATCACAGGTTCTATCCTGTTTAAACCGGTTCAAACCGGTTCCATCCGGTTCTATCTGGTTCCGTCCGTTTGAAACCAGTCCAGAGTAGTCGATACTGTTTCCTGACCGGTTGAAACCGGTTTATTCCATGCCTATATTCTATGTTAATTCATTGTTGGACAGATTTAAACCGGTTTAAAAAGGTTCAAACCGGTTCCATCCGGTTCTAACTAGTTCCAACCGTTTCCAACCAGTCCAGAGGAGTTGACACCGGGTCATAGCCGGTTCAATCCGGTTTATTCCCTGGCGAGTTTGTATGTAAAGATATTGTTGAGCAGGTTTTATCCGGTTGAAACCGGTTCAGACCGGTTCCATCCGGATCTGACTGGTTGTTCCCCTTTCAAAACCAGTCCAGAACAGCTGATACTGGTTCATAACCGGTTCAAACCGGTTTATTCGTATGTTGGTTCATTATTAGACAGGTTTTATCCGGCTTATACCGGTTCATACCGGTTCCATCCTGTTCTAACTGGTTCTATCCATTTCAAACCGGTCCAGAGCAGTTGATACTGGTTCATAACCGGTTGAAAGCGGTTGATTCCATGCCGATTTTTTATATGTTAATTCAATATTGGACAGGTTTTATCAGGTTCAAACCGGTTCAAGCCGGTTCCATCCGGTCCTAACTGGCTTCATCCGTTTCAAAAACGCCCACAGCAGTTGATACTTGTTCATAGCTTGTTCAAACCGGTTTATTTCATGCCGATTTTGCATGTTAATTCAATATTATACAGGTTTTATCCGGTTCAAACCGGTTCAAACCGGTTCCATCCGGTCCTAACTGATTCCATCCTTTCAAACCAGTCCAGAGCAGTTGATAATGGCTCATAACCGGTTCAAACCGGTTTATTCCATGCCGGATTTGTACGTTAATTCATTATATCACAGGATTTATCCGTTTTAAACCGGTTCAAACCGGTACATTCTATACCGATTTTTATGTTGATACGTTTTTTGGACAAGTTTTATCCGGTTTAAACCGGTTGAAACCGGTTCAATCCGGTTCTAGCAGGTTACATCTGGTACAGGCCAGTACATATCAGATGATACTCGTTCATAACTGGTACAAACAGGTTTATTCCATGCAAATTATATATGTTAATTCATCATTGGCCAGGTTTTATTAGGTTTAAAACGTTTCCACACGTTGAAACCAGTCCAGTGGAGTTGATGCTGGTTGATAACCGGTTCAAACGGGTTTGTTCCATGCCGAATTTGTAAGTTAATTCATTATTGGACAGGTTTTATACGGTTGAAGCAGGTTAAAACCGGTTGGATCCCTTTCTGACCGGATCCATATCGTTGAGACCAGTCCAGAGCAGTTGATACTGGTTCATAACCGGTTCAAACCTGTTTATTAAATGACGATTTTGCATGTTGATTCATTATTGGACAGGTTTTATCCGGTTTAAACCGGTTCAAACTGGTTCCATCCGGTTCTAACTGGTTCCATCCGTTTCAAGCCATTCCCGAGCAGTTGATACTGGTTCATAACCGGTTCAAACCGGTTTATTCCATGCCGATTTTGGATGTGAATTCATTATTGGACAGGTTTAATCCGGTTAATTCCTGTTCAAA
>JAECUM010018398.1:0-39626 GCA_016617855.1 Megalonaias nervosa | reverse complement strand
AAAATCGGTTTGTTAAGAATCAGATTGGTTTTATGTTTTTTGACCATAACAACGTCTTTACAAATTGCGATAATTCCAGCAAACTTCTCTGATGCTACTAATTTGCTACACTGTTTCTGACTGTTCACAATTTCAATATCGACATGATTAAATATATTTTCCATAGTCTTGCCAAAGACAGAATTATTCATAAGCTTGAAGAAATCCTTTTCAAAATCTGTAGTTGCTTTTGTTCTCATGTCGTTGTTAAATTTAATATAATCAGCCATCCAGAAAGACTGTTCGATCATTAATACTCGATGAATTTTAGTCACCCTTAACCCATTATCGACTGCCTGTTTGAGATTTCGATAATGACAAACATAATTACGTTTATTTAACAAGTTCGGTACTAGTTTCTCGATTGCACATGGCTTTCCAACACGGTTCTGCAATTGCATGGATGACAAGAGGGAATCAGGTATAATCATTTTTTCTGGCAGAAACAGATAGTCGTTGTGTTTATCATGGAGTTCTTCTGGATATTCCACATCAACTTCAACATAAAACAAAAACTTAGAATTTGTCAAGTCCACAGTTAAATTATTTGTGTACTTGAGAAATTTATCTACAATAACCCACCCAATACAACGAGTTGGCATTGCCTGACACATAGCCCATGAGTATAACGCGTTCTTGTCCAAATATATAATATAGCAAGATGGTTTATCAGAATCATATTGCTTTAGATATTTATTGTTCGCTAAAGCATGCTTTTTACTAATTACGCTAATACCGCCTCTGATCGATTTATAGATAAACAAATACTGATCGATATTGTTTTCAGTAATTAACTCAGTCTTCGCCTTAGTTAATTTGTACAATGCGTCCCACGACAATCTGGGTGAGGAAAAGTACCAACCAGGATCTAATCCGTATTTACTAATACTGGTTAAGCGGAAACTTCTAAAAATATCGTCCAGTAATAATACTTCCTGAATAAGATAGATATCCAAATAATCGCCGATTGTTCTGCAACTAAATTTATTCCAGACTTCTATTGCATGATTATAATCCTTATCGGTTATATTTTCATTATTTAACGACGAATAAAACTGATTCTTACTCGGTAATGTTGTTTCATCGAGCTTAGCAAAATTATCTAGATACTCATACGGAAAGATGCCTTTTTCCTTCATTAACTTTGTAGCATCATCAAAATACTCTGTTAGCGATGGAAACTCACCACAGTTTTTTGCAAGTGCATCTAACGAACTTGGCATGAACTGCATACTATCAATAAACCTTAGTGATCCAACGGTTAATGACATTATTTTTTCTGCATTATTTGGAATACAATCAATCTTTTGATTATTACAGAGTTGGATAACATCAGGATGTCCTAGAGCCCTTACAATAAAGTGACTGTCATAACCTCTAAAGTTGTGGGCGATGCAGGGAACGAACTTAATGGCGTGGAACTTTAAATTACAATAATTATGTGCTGCTCCACGATAACGTCCAGGATTGTCGTGGGACGCATTGTACAAATTAACTAAGGTGAAGACTGAGTTAATTACTGAAAACAATATCGATCAGTATTTGTTTATCTATAAATCGATCAGAGGCGGTATTAGCGTAATTAGTAAAAAGCATGCTTTAGCGAACAATAAATATCTAAAGCAATATGATTCTGATAAACAATCTTGTTATATTATGTATTTGGACAAGAACGCGTTATACTCATGGGCTATGTGTCAGGCAATGCCAACTCGTTGTATTGGGTGGGTTATTGTAGATAAATTTCTCGAGTACACAAATAATTTAACTGTGGACTTGACAAATTCTAAGTTTTCGTTTTATGTTGAAGTTGATGTGAAATATTCAGAAGAACTCCATGATAAACACAACGACTATCCGTTTCTGCCAGAAAAAATGATTATACCTGATTCCCTCTTGTCATCCATGCAATTGCAGAGCCGTGTTGGAAAGCCATGTGCAATCGAGAAACTAGTACCGAACTTGTTAAATAAACGTAATTATGTTTGTCATTATCGAAATCTCAAACAGGCAGTCGATAATGGGTTAAGGGTGACTAAAATTCATCGAGTATTAATGATCGAACAGTCTTTCTGGATGGCTGATTATATTAAATTTAACAACGACATGAGAACAAAAGCAACTACAGATTTTGAAAAGGATTTCTTCAAGCTTATGAATAATTCTGTCTTTGGCAAGACTATGGAAAATATATTTAATCGTGTCGATATTGAAATTGTGAACAGTCAGAAACGGTGTAGCAAATTAATAGCATCAGAGAAGTTTGCTGGAATTATCGCAATTTGTAAAGACGTTGTTATGGTCAAAAAACATAAAACCAATCTGATTCTTAACAAACCGATTTTTGTGGGCGCTACAGTACTAGAAACATCTAAGTGGCTCATGTACGATTTCCATTACAATTTCGTTAAGAAAATCTGGCCTCAGTCAAACTTGTTATTTACAGACACGGATTCGTTGGTTTATGAAATATTTGCAGAAGATGTCTATCAGGATATCTATAACTATAAGGATGAATTTGATCTATCGGACATTCCCGGTAGCAATAGTTTTCACGACCCTTCTAACAAGAAAGTTATGGGCAAAATGAAAGACGAGTTCTGCTTTAAGCCAGTAGTTGAGTTTATAGGATTAAGGTCAAAAATGTATGCTGTTAAGGTAGACGATGGTAAGGAGTCTAAAAAAGCTAAAGGAGTTAAGAAATGTGTGGTAAAGACAAATATTACATTCGATGATTATCGTGATCTTTTATTTAACAATAAGAAGCACTCTGCTGAGATGGTCTCGTTCCGATCGTATTGTCATCAAGTAAAGACAGATCAGGTTACCAAACAGGGTTTAACTAATTTCGATGACAAACATTGGTGTCATGATGGCATTCGCACATTAGCATTAGGTCATTATAAAACAAAGCAACCTCAGACAGAATAAAAATATTTTATAACATTATTTGACCATTAATTATTTTTTCTACTATGATCGATTTATAGTAGTAAGGGAAAAGGCCGATGACCTAGTTGTACTCGTTTCGATCTGGCGGAAGGGTCCAAAGTATGGAATGGAACCCTCTGGAAGGATTGGTTCTTCAGGAAGGTTTTAAATCCATCTTTGATCAATTCGGCAGCGACCGAAAAGTCTCTTAAGACTGGCGAAAACACCAAAAATCGAAGATGGAAGCTTTAGAACACCGAAATAAGGCTTAAATTCTTAAACCAGGTATCAAGAGTATACTAATGGTCTAGAATCGGCCTTTTCCCTTACTACTGATCATCATTGTGGTTAGCATTTAATTTGGTTTCAGTGAGTCCTAAAACATGTATATTATTTTCCTTGGATGACAACATTAACTTAATTTGGTCTATTTTTCCCACAATACCTTGTACATTTAAGTGCCCTATGTTAAAACCTTTTGTATTTAGTTTCATATCAATTATATGTATGTCATCATGCAATGGGGTACTCACTGAGATTCTTCTCATCCTATTTTTTATTAAATATTCATATATATTAGCATTTAAATCACATACAGATTAGCAAATCCGTCACATTTGCATTTACAATAGTGTCCATTGAATAGTTAGTCAAGAGTCTCACAAGGTACATTTAGATTTGTTATAGATGAAGCATTGGCATTCTCCTCTTTGCCAGCTTCCTAGTATGTATAAAAATACAAAAAGAATTTAAAACTAACACACAAGTAATTAAATTACATATTCGTAACATCAGCTATAATTTAGGACAATCTAAAGCTGAGTCAGTGACAGTTATATCATCTGGCCTGATACCCACATTATCTTCCCATATAATGCAGTGTGTGCCTATCTCAATGTTTCTCTAATTAATGACTCTAATTAATGACTCTAACTAGTAACTTCCAGAATTTATCCAAAAAGATCAATACTTCAATACAGAATGGAATGAAGAGTCTTCTGGCTATCAAAATTCATAAGTTTCTAACTGTGGAAAAAACAAAAGTCTCTCATGACTCTTCTCAATTAAAACATGATCTGAGAGACCATATACAGTACTCAATGTTATACACAGAAATTACCTCCAATGAAAGACCACCTGTCTTGGAAGACAAATATTTTGTTGGCAGAAGTGGTGGTTTCCCAAAGTTTTTCTATACTGGCATTATGGTCAAACCTGTTTTAAGCAGCCATCTCTGGAAGTGCAAAACAGGTCCTCTGAGAAAGGTGATCATCTAGTAGTGGTTCAATTACACAATAATTTGGTTCATAAATTTTTCTAAATGACTTTTTATGGCAGGTGATTGAAGTTCTACCAATAGAACAAGAATATCTAAACCATCAGATCAATCAAACTTTGATTGGTTTTGTAGCCTGGCTTTACCAGTCAGTTCTTTATTTAATGAGGTAAAATATAAGGACTCCTGTAAACTGGCATATAGATGATGGTCTTCCTATGTTATAACAATAACCCAGTTTGTGACATACAGTACTATATCCAGGACCTACTGATCACAGCTGTTCCCTTTTGTTTCCTGTTTAAATACAACTGATACAAACTTAAGCATTGTAATAAACAAGAGACACAAATATATATTAGCCATACCTATCCCCTTGCTGGTACAACAAGTACCGGTATATAATAGATACATGTATAGATCAGCCACAACTATCTTGTTGCTGGTTAATTATTAACTACAGTGCAAAGTAAATTAATTTGATTATAAATCTCAAAACAATATGCATTCACTTTCTATGGTACAGGTCATAATTAGTGATCTGACACGTCTGTCCATGTGGGTTTAAGTGTCAGGCTTGACCAATGTGGGTATCTGAGAAAGATTGTCAGTAGCTTTCCTTGGTTGGTGGTTCTTACTGGGGTTTTCCCCCGATTCTTCTTCCACCAGTTATACTGGCCACCATGTATAGCTTAATGTGTGCTGAAAAATGGCATTAAACTGACAACAGCAACAACAACAACAATGACCTGACCTGGAATGGGAAGGAGGAGTTACTGTATATACTTGCATCAAAGTAGAGTCCAACTGCACAGCCCTCAACCTGAATCCTTTGTAAAATGTGCTGGCAGTATTTGGTCTATGCAGTTTGTTAGGAATAATCAGTAGAACTAGCAACTTAGATCTTGATCTTCCAGCACATTATGCCATGGCAGATCAGGGTCTATTTTGTTTGCAACTGGACCTGATTTTTATGCAAGTAGATACAGTCCTCTGGTTATATGCTTTTTTTTTAGACTTGTATATTGTAAGTAAAATTTTTAAATAGGAAAGATCAAGGAATTTCTCAATGTCATTCATACATAACATTTTGTAAGCAATATTAAGAAACTAATAGGATTATACAAAATCCTTCATTACAATGCTATAAGAGCCTCCATAGTAACACCATAAAGTTCTCCATTAGAACATGATGAATGTCATAAGGTCGGTATAGTTGCAGATCCCATTATATTTGGTAGCAATCAAATATTATGCATCATGTACTTCATTATAAGGCAGTCTCACTGTAAGGCACAATTCTCCATGGCTCCCATGGACAGCATTATAATGAGTGAGTACTGTATTATGTACTTCATTATAAGGCAGTATACTTCATGGCTCTCATGGACAGTGTTATAATGAGGGAGTACTGTATTATGTGCTTCATCATAAGGCAGTCTAACTGTAAGGCAGTATACTTCATGGCTCTCATGGACAGTGTTATAATGAGGGAGTACTGTATTATGTGCTTCATCATAAGGCAGTCTAACTGTAAGGCAGTATACTCCATGGCTCCAATGAAGTGTTATAATGGGTGAATACTGTATTATGTACTTCATCATAAGGCAGTACACTCCATGACTCTCATGGACAGTGTTATAATGAGGTAGTACTGCAGTATGTGCTTCATTATAAGGCAGTACCTCCATGCCTCTCAAGGACAGTGTTACAAAATGAGTGAATACTGTACTAACCATTAGAAAAAGATGAATGTATCATACAGTAGCCCACTGAAATACCCAAATTCATAATATGGTACACCAGACTCCGCATTTCTGTAGCCCAGGCATGAGCAACTTCCTCCAGGGCATGGGCCAGATAAGTAATTTTTAAAGCCACACATTATGATGTAAATTAATGGATAAAACCAGGTCATGGGCCAGATCCCCAGCCTGTGGGCCATATTTTTCCAACCCCTGCTGTAGCTTGCTGCCATTGGACACTTGATTTGTTGCACCCTGTCTAGTCATCAGTTCATTACATATTATCAAGCTGTAGTGCCAACCTCCCAGACAATGCTGGGCTTTTTTGAAACTCAAGTTTGTTCTAAGATCCCAAGCCGGGTGTGGGGGGTGGGGGTGGGGCTGTGCTCTTGATTGGTCGTGTAGTACAAGAATAAGTTATCTACTCACACAAGCCTATAGAAAAGTACTAGAAAGTCTGAACTGAATTAAAAAAATAAGATATATCCATTTTCTTTGATGCATCTAATATACATACAAACAAAATATTGTTAGTAGGCTTAGAATTATCAATTCACACCACACACATTATCACAACCACACAACAACATTTTTAAAAATACATCTGCTCTCAGTACTTCAGAATGGTATTTGCAGGTAATGCAGGTGTCATTTGTGGCCATCTATGTACTCATTTTGGACCAAACATTTAATTTGGGTGGAGGGAGCTGGAAATTTCTTTTGTACCAGGACATATTTTTCTCTTTAATCTCCATATAACATATTTGTTTTAATTAATATAATGGATAAAATAATAATGGACGAAAAGGTTCTTTTTTCTGTACGTCAAACCAAGAAACTTTTTAAAGCGATCTGAGGGTGAGAATTTTGAAGAAAAATAATACTTGGCCACCCTGCCCAAAAATGAAATGGGACTGCTGTTAAAATTCCCATAAAATCTTGTTAAACTTTTCTCAGCACAGAAAATGATTTTTCTGCATCCTCACTGCTTTGCGGGAGTGTTAAACATGCTGGTCTGAAAAATGATTTGCAATTGTGGCCAATTGTGTTCTGCAATGAAATTGCAGCAAAGTGCTTCACCTGTAGTGATATGGTCTAATGAAGACTGAACATGCTATTGACTTTTTGAATTGAGCACTGCATCGAGCATTGTCTGGGAACTGGGTGGTGTTACTATGTTTATTGCTGTCATACAGCCAATAATGACTTATGTCGAAATGGTCTTTGCCGTAATTGCCACAAAAATAAATGTTCCCTCTTGTTGCTGTTCTTCAAAAAGTCAACTCCACTTGGAATTGTCAAATTTTGTTTATCTTGGCTTATTTTGCTTCACAGATGGTCCATTCTCTCTTGAGACATAGAGTCATCCAACAAAAAGGAATCACCACTATACATTAATGCCGATACTGAAATAATGATGTTTTGTATTTTAGAGTAAAAGCTGACTTTAAAGAAACATTGATCAAGACCTTGCCAATAAATTTTAACAAAGATGGCTAAGGCTTTTGACTGTCTCCCTTATAATAGTATTGTCTGCAGGTTAAGGGTTTATGGTATGTCAGATGACTCTGTAGGGCTCTTACTGAGCTACCTGTTGAATCGAAGTTGATATCATCTATTTTATTAGATATGGCTCTTTATATAACTATGGCCGATGATAACACTTTGCTGTTTTCCTCACCGGATTTTAACATTCTAACTGACACGCCTGAAGCAGTCTCCAGCATTCTGTTTGACTGGTTGACTGCAAAATGCGAGCAATGGCTGTGGGTAAAAAGACATTCAGTATGAAGCCTGTACTTAACATAAGCAGTGCTGTCATAAAAAGTGAACCAATAGTTAAACTGCTTGAAACTGACACTGACCATCAACTGCAGTTCAGTTCACATGTACAAAAAGCTCTGTAGGATGGCTTCAAGGCAATTATGTTTTGAAACGTACTGGACATAAGATGGCTTCAAGGCAATTATGTTTTGAAATGTACTGGACATAAGATGGCTTCAAGGCAATTATGTTTTGAAATGTATTGGTCATAAGCTAACTAGACTTGAATCAACAATCTTACATACACATATCCTCTCCAACTTCAATTTCTGTCCCTTAGCATGGTATTTCTGTCACTTAGCCTGGTATTTCTGTCACTTAGCCTGGTATTTCTGTAGTGACATGAACACTACTAAACTTGAAAAAATACAAGAGCATGCTTCAAGACTTGTGTATGATGACTTCAGAAGCAGCTGTCATAAACTGTTATTTATGTCAAAAATGCCAACCTTAAAGGTTTGCAGACTTCAGTGTATGGCTCTAAAGATAATAGAGTTCTGAATAAGTGTGCTACAAATTTTTGGGATGATTTAATACTTTTTAAACACAATAAATATAATTTTGGATATTCAAATATTTCAGGTGTCCGAGAATTAAAACGTCAGCAGTTGGCAAGAAATCTATTAGATAAGCAGCTCTATTTATATCCTGGTAAATGAAATATCTGTAATACCCCACCCCCCATAATGACAACAGTTAATGTTTGTGTTAGCGTTCCTTGTTTGTCTGTCCTTGTCTTATGTAATATCAAGTGCAAGCGTTAGCATCGATCGTTTCATGTAAGGTGTAAACTGCATCATGCTTTTTCAGTCCTATTTTGGTGTAAACTGCATCACATCATGCTTTTTCGGTCCTATTTTGGTGTAAACTGCATCACATCATGCTTTTTTAGTCCTATTTTGGTGCTGCTGCATTTAATTTAAATTCCCACCTTTACCAACAATTGTTTTTGGGGTTTCTTTGTTCAAATTATCCTAAATCTTGCTTTCAGTTTATCCAGATACTAAATTCACATTTAATCACTACCTTTAACAACGTTTTGCTTGTACATGTTTCTAGTTACACACTCTTTGTTTAGTCCAATTGTATGTAGCATTATGCTATGACTATGTCTTGCAAATCATGCTTGTTGTCATGACTCATTTGCTGTATGTAATGTCATTAAAGAGCTCATTAGAGTTTATATTGAATTGTTGTTTTAAATCATGCCAATGTTAAATAAATCTTATCTTAAACATTCTTATTCAAGGCAGCTATGTGCACCAACTTTTGTTCTTCGATGTTAACCTCTCTGATTTACCAAATTCATATGAATAAGGTTGTCCACTTGGTGTATTTCACCAATGAAGATTAGCCTAATGGGCACTCCCACAGCAGTGCTCAGTGAACTGAAAAAGTAGCTGTCAGCCAGTTAAGCAATTTGTGAAATGGCAACTGTTTATTTCCAACCATCTTACATTTTAATTGCCTATAACAATCAATTGTATTAACTGCCCCAAGAATAGTTTTCTATCAGCACTAAGCAGGACTGTTTACTGTTTATACAATGAATTATATGAACTGCCCCCGAGGATAGTTTTATATATATCTCTAAAGCAGGACTGTTTACTGTTGATATAATTAATTATATGAACTGCCCCAAGGATGATTTTATATAGCTCTAAGCAGGACTGTTTACTGTTTATACATGTTACTAGTTACAAGCAAATATACTGGGAGCTTTGTGACTAAAACAAATCATGTTTTTCACAATACTTTTCATGTTTATGACAGATTGCATAATACGGTAGTTGGGGTCTATAACAATCAACCACATTAATAATAATAATAATAATAATAATAATAATAAAACAAGGGTAGCTCAATTAGAATACACAACAATCTAGTCTCCCTTGAGGCTCTCAGCTACTTTCTAACAGTCAACATACATTTATCTTCCTAATAAAAAACAGGAAAAAGCAGTCCCACCATTACTTACTAACAAACATGTGTCAGATAGGTGCAGTCACAACAGAAATAAACAGGTGATATGACTTTTTATTACACTGAACACATCAATCAAACTGAAACAGATTAGTATGCACACACACAAAAACATTTAGAACAGAAACAGGGATTGTACAAAAATATAATGACATGTATAATTATGTACAGTGAAAACTGCACACTGTGATACAGTCTAGGGTGTGATTTTATTTTCTAAAATAAAAATGTTTCAAATAGGAAATACAGATTTAATATTTTGCTTCATGTTGTTTTCTCCCATATTGTCAAGCATTTGATAAACCAGTTCAAATACCATGCTTTTATTTTGATCAAGTATCCACAGCAGTATTACATTATATCTGAAATTGTATTATCATGAAAAACAGTATAATGAGGGAGAAATATACATTTATAAAATTATTATTTTGTTGTGTACTTATAATTATGATACAATATACTGACAATAATTTCAGCATTTTGCTCAACTAAAAATATTTTAAAAATTCTGATAACATTCAGGTTTTTGAATAAAAATTACAGGAAAAAAATCCACATTTTTTAGATCATTCAATATGCAAAACCTTACATGGAGTGACCACTACACACAACATAACTAAATACAGGGTTAACATTTGTTGTTGATGTCAGTTGGTTTTGAATGGCACTTGTAACACATTATTAGTTACAGTGTATCATGCCAAGGAAATGGGAGCTAAGTTTCTTTCCCAGGGACACACCAAGATAGCCAATATGGACTGTAGTGGGTATCAAAACTGTGACTCTTGCATGAGTACAACGCTCTACGAACTGAGCTATCATGGCTTCCCATAGGGTTGACGCATTGCCAATGTACCTCTTGCAATGGGGCTATGGATGTGAGCTAGGGTTAACACTGCTTCATTGCAGCTCCCGTAGAGGGGCTAGGGGTTTGAGGGTGACGAGACCATATTTCATATACTACTGAAACATGATATTCTCATATAAGGAAAATGATGACTGATATGACGTGGAGTTGTTCCCTCCTATCTACTGGGGTGGTCTAGTCACCCCTGGTCCAAGACCCGTTTCATTATCTTTGTAAACATCAGAGGGAACTGACCTTGATTCATTTGATCAACTCGTCACCATGTCTTGTCAGTAAGAGGTTTATATACCCCTCTAAGCCGCCAGTACCGCCGCTGTTAGAGCTGAAATTTTGGTCATGTGACATGTGCTTATTGTCAGGACATATTTATTGCAGCTGAGTATATTAAATTGCAAGTTCAACTCAGATGCAGCCAGGATTCATATGATACAATTGTTATGAAGCCTGGATTCTGCTAAAAATGTGGTAAAACTATAAAAACCACAAAATAAAGTTATATGTTTAAATTGAGGTATAAACAAAGAAATGACTAGATAACTCTTTTGAAATTTTGCTATATTAAAATTCCAAATGCCCTGTTTTCTTCTTTCGTAGTAAAACGTTAGATTTGTAATGCTAAATAATAAAACTGCCTTATACAAGCTAGTAGTGGAAATGTCTGATGGTGTAACATATTGATAATTTAGATATAATCCAGGTGGGATTACCAGGTCATCCACTGGGTTAACAAAGGATGAAGTATGTCCCTGAATGGTACCATGAACTCTGAGAATTTTTTCTCATGGCTTTTCAGATCTTCTTTTGTTTTGAAAATTCTGTTACATACATAGAAGGACACTCTTCAACCAAAATGTTTAAATGATTTTTTTGTATAGCTCCAGGACTGGCTATGTTTAAGAGATGCTGCACACAAGACACATTGATGATTTTGATGTGTAGCAGGCATGCTGCAAGGCACAGTTTAAATAACAGTTTATGAGGTAAACACTGAAAAGCAAGGGCGGAATTTGGAGGAAAGTGTTTCCTCAAAAGAGTCAATAATTCATGCAACTGACTTAGAGGCCTGAACATCAGATTTCTCATAGGAAGAAATATAATAAATTAAAAATGCCTGACTCCATTTAAACAGCAATGCTGATCTGTACTGGCTGTATAGAGTATTCGTTTATCCAATAAAGTTCTCTACTTTTCCAATAAATGGTGCAACTAGAGAGCTCTGTATCAAATTTTATTTTTATTATCTAATAATGAACAGTTTTAGAAACTGAGGATTCCTTTTGATTATGGACATCCCTAAAGTGTTCTTTTATTTCACTTAGAATTCCCTTTCATTGTCACCTACGTATTGTTTGCCACATAGCTGGCAACTGAGTAAGTAGATGACATTTTGTGTGGTACAATGTCCTCATAATTTTGATTTATATCTGAGTTCAGTAAATGTACTATTTATTTTAGGTTTATCCATTTTCATGCAGAAACTGCAATCAAAGGTCTCGAAATCCAGTGCTTTGTTTGTGAATATTTAACCCATCTATGGGTAAAAGTTAAGGCTGGTTAATTTCTTCGAGGTCTCAGAAAAGGCATTGTTCCATAAGATACAAATTCTGTGCAATCTGTAAATCTCAGGCACAGGTGGATTTCTAGTCCTCAAGCTGTTTTTTCTCTTTGGCCAGACTCTTGAAGATAGTCAACCACCTTTTGTGGTTTTACAAATTTGGAAAATATGTTTTTGGCTTCTATGTATAGAAAGATCAAATAGTTTTGTAGCAACAAATGCTTGGCATCTGGGCTTTCTGTAACTGGCTTTTCCAGTTTTCTCTTTTTGGTTATGATTGCACTACTATCCAGTTCTTCCATGAATACAGTCATTGGATGCGATGCAATCAGTGACATTATACAAACTGTAACTGCCCACAATTGGAACTTTGAAGTTCAAAAACCAGGAAAGAAAAGGAATCTTACTGGCTATGCCATCTCAGAACCAAGTGACTTCAAACAAGATAACTTTAAATGTGAACCAAATGTAAATAAATTATTAGCCCCTATTTTTCAACAACTGGTTAATTCAGTTTATTACCACCTTTCTGTAGTTCTTTTTGGTACTGGTGTTACTGTTGTACACTTACCTATAATTACTGACTTTCTTCAGTTCTTTTTGGCATTGGTATTAAGTTGTCACTTACCTACAATTACTGCCTTTCTATAGTTCTTTTCGGTATTGATGTTACTGTTGTACACTTGCCTATTATTACTGCTGTTCTGTAGTTCTTTTTAGTATTGGTGTTACTGTTGTAGTAACTTAACTATAATTACTGCCTTTCTGTATTTCTTTATGGTATAGGTGTTATTGATGTATACTTGCCTATAATTATTGCTGTTCTGTAGTTATTTTTGGTATTGGTGTTATTGTTGTTCACTTGCCCACAATTACTGTCTTTCTATATTTCTATTTAGTATTGTTGTACACTTGCCATAATAATTACTGTCTTTCTATAGTTCTTTATGTTATTGGTGTTACTGATGCACACTTACTTACAATTATTAATTACTGCCTTTCTGTAGTTCTTTTTGGTACTGGTGTAATTGTTGTACACTTACCTATAATTACTGCCTTTCTGTAGTTCTTTTTTGCATTGGTGTTATTGTTGTACACTTACCTATAATTACTGCCTTTCTGTAATTCTTTTTGGTATTGGTGTTATTGTTGTACACTTAACCATAATTACTGCCTTTATGTAGTTCTTTTTGACATTGGTGTTATTGTTGTACACTTACCTATAATTACTGTCTTTCTGAAGTTCTTTTTGGCATTGGTGTTGTTGTACGCTTAACTAAAATTATGCCTTTCTGCAGTTCTTTTTCACATTGATGTTATTGTTGTACACTTACCTATAATTACTGTATTTCTGTAGTTCTTTTTGGTATTGGTGTAATTGTTGTACACTTACCTATAATTACTGCCTTTCTGTAGTTCTTTTTTGCATTGGTGTTATTGTTGTACACTTACCTATAATTACTGCCTTTCTGTAGTTCTTTTTGGTATTGGTGTTATTGTTGTACACTTAACCATAATTACTGTCTTTCTGTAGTTCTTTTTGACATTGGTGTTATTGTTGTACACTTACCTATAATTACTGTCTTTCTGTAGTTCTTTTTGGCATTGGTGTTATTGTTGTACACTTAACTATAATTATGCCTTTCTGCAGTTCTTTTTCACATTGATGTTATTGTTGTACACTTACCTATAATTACTGTATTTCTGTAGTTCTTTTTGGTATTGGTGTAATTGTTGTGGATAAAGAGCCAATTAATTATCTGGGATATAGTCTATGGCTACATCAGTTTATATTAAGAAACATATGGAGCTTTTGCTCCTGTTTGTAGGTCAAAACCAACAATCGGACTTCAAATCCACAAGGCGTAATATCCATAATTTTGAAATAACACGTAGATTAGATCCAAAACTTTTGTAAATTCAGTGTTTTCTTTTGTGTTTATTGTTTGTCTGTTTTGTAACGGTGACTTTGATAAATACACAGTGAGAGTCAAAAGTGCCTTGGCAAATTATCATTTTGCACTGCTTATTGACATTTTTTACAATTGCATAAATATGTCAATACCAATTTACTATTTCAATACTGAACCATGCCAGTAGGACCATATTACATAGTACTGATGCAATGTTGTATTTGACTGAGTGGTTGACTGGCTTATTGTCAGACAACAAACATTGTACTGTATCATGTCTACATGAAAACTGCAATTTGGTATTTACTTCATAGAGGTTCTTTTCTTTCATCTGTTAATACTTGATTTATTTATCATTAGTTAATCAGACAAAAATGAAACTGTTTCCTGAATATCAGGTATGCTTGGTTTTAAGTGAAGCCAATTTTATTTTATTATCTTTTATGTTCAAAGGATGACAGCCATGAAACTTGCTATTCTCCACCCACTGCTATCAGTTAAAACAAGATCAAAGCATCTACTCCAATCTGAATGGCTCTTAGTACCATCATATAGAATTTTTGGAATTAGTGAATTTGCTGAATAAAACTGCTGGCAAACCATGATATATCATCATCAATGGAAAAATGTACATTTAGGATTTAAACTTCTGGGTAAATCAAAAGTAAAATTTACTTAAGTTGATCCCTGTAAAGATTTATTAATTAAAGTATATTTAATATGGATAAACACATGTTTTATTATAAACATATATAGCAAGATGCATGGTTAGGAAAATAATATCCTTGCAAATTTAGTGACATACATGAGGCTTTCACATAAAGTATGGAGTTACAGACTTGAAAGTCAATAAATCCTTCGGCAAGATAAAATTTATCACTGAAATATTGGAAGGTGGGTGAAAGTTAATGTGAGTCAAGCTATAAATAATAAGATACTGCTTCCCTAAGTTAATGGATTATGGCTTTATCAAGTTGATATCTACATGTACATCACTCTACAAGAATCAAAATTAACAAATACACCGACTAAGGGGGGATTTTCTCCTGTAACATTTTCAAAAAGGATGAATTTTACATTTTTAAAAGGTACAGCTTTTATATGAGAATAATTTCTATTAATGGATCCCTAATAGTATGCTTTTGAAAATGTATTATAAACAATCTTGTAATAGATAACGATAAAACTTATATTTCTTTAATTTTATCATCTGGACTGTGTTATGACAATGGTATTAAATCACATGTATTATTCTTTTCATTATCAGTAGAGTGGCAGCAATCATGTGTTGTAATAATGGTACTACATCATGTGTATTATTCTTGCATTGTTAGTACCGTGGCAGTAATCATGTCTTATGACAACGGTACTACATCACATGTATTATTCTTTTCATTATCAGTACAGTGACAGTAATTGTGTTATGATAATGGTACTACATCACATGTATTATTCTTTTCATTATCAGTACAGTGGCAGTAATCATGTGTTATGACAATGGTACTACATCATATGAATTATTCTTTTCATTATCAGTAAAGTGGCAGTAATTTTGTGTGACGATAATGGTACTACATTACATGTATTATACTTCCCATTATCAGTAGAGTGGCAGCAATAATGTGTTATGACAATGGTACCAAATCACATGCATTATTCTTTTCATTGTCAGTACAGTGGCATTAATCATGTGTTACGAAAACAGTACTACATCACATGTATTATTCTTTTCATTATCAATACAGTGGCAGTAATCATGTGTTACGAAAATAGTACTGTATCACATGCATTATTCTTTTCATTATCAGTAAAGTGGCAGTAATCATTTGTTACGAAAACGGTACTACACACATCATATGCATTGTTCTTTTCATTATCAGTACAGTGACAGTAATCATGTGTTACAATAATGGTACTACATCACATGCATTATTCTTTTCATTATCAGTACAGTGACAGTAATCAGGTGTTATAATAATGGTACTACATCACATGCATTATTCTTTTCATTATCAGTACAGTGGCAGTAATCATGTGTTATGAAAACAGTACATCATATGCATTATTCTTTTCATTATCAGTACAGTGGCAGTAATCGTGTGTTATGACAACTGTAAGGGTGCAAATTTCTGTCGATCTATGAAGAACACATTAAGTTGGACAGGTGAACGATTAATTAGATTTATGGGGACTGGCGTGTGTTTAAATCGCCGTAATGCACTGATTGGCAAATGTCACTGTCATGGAAGCAGTGGTTCTTAATTAAGCCTTCATTTATTTAACTGAAAAGGATAGGGGTTAACTTCCAATCTGTATCGAAGTTGTCAGTTTGAAATTTTCCAGGAATCAGTATTTGGTAATCTGAGGTTGTCAGGCGGACTACATTTTTTAGCACCTTAACAATAATTTGGATTGGTTACACTGAATAAGAGGGCGTGATTCCACATGAAAACTCTCGGTTTAAATGTGCCTATCGCAACACTTTTAATCAGTTGACACCATTTTCTGCAAGAGAAAACAAAGGTAGAGGACTCTGGGTCGAATTTAGAAGAAATTCACTCGTAATTAGGATCCAAGGGTTGGATGTCTGGAAAAATCTATGAACTCAATTCTAGCGGTAAAAGCTTGAAGACACAAGGTATTTTGCATCAGTCTCATGTAATTTCTTGACATCCATATGATGATTTGTTGATTTATTTGCTTATATTTGCATGAGTTATCTGGTTAGATTCGTAGATCAATTTTCTTGATATGAATACAACTGTGCGAGTTCATCTATATGAATCCGTACAATGATATTCTTTATATAAGTTTGATGAATTCTCAGATTTAGATAATGTCACATATGATAAAGACTTGAGTGCATATTGACTGAAATTAACATTGTTAAACCATGTGAAATTAATGTTGTTAAACCATGTAGTGAGGTTTCATATATGCTAGAGACCTGAATGTGTGTATTCGCTATAAATACCATAGCAGAATCATGTAAGGAATTTCATTCATTCATTTGTGTAGTTAAGTTGGGACCGGAACTGATGTCTCGCGATGTTGTTACTGTAAGCCAGTGGAAACAGCCGTTAGGAAGTACATTAATCTTAGAGAACTAGGTTTGTTTATGGTCTGCCATGTTTAGTTAGACCACATGGCCATTGGTATCTGTTTGAATTCCGATAGAACTTATCTGACATTAACGAGAGGAGAAAGTAATGATCTCTTCCCAGTAGGGTACCTAACAGAATACTCAGGTTGCCACTTTGTTTACTTTTGGAAGGTGAGATAGCTCCACGTGACATATCCATGGGAAGTGTCCATGTGAAGTATCACATACTTACAAAACCAAAGTGACCACAAAAAGTTGGAGGCCGAAAGAGGTGGGACACCTGAGAATTTGGGAAAAGGGAAAAGTGGAAAGGACCCAGACTTACAGGCACAACGAAGTCAAAAGAACAGTCGCAGCAAATTTGGACTGAACCAGAACCATCAGGTTATGAATCTGTACAAGGCAGTGATTTCGATCTTTTCACTCGATTCAATGATGGATCAATTCTATTGCTTAACAGATCGACTATTTGTATAAGCATATTTGTATTTGAAATTCGTTGAATAATTTAAATAAAAAAAGTGTATCTTTCTAATGTAATGCATTATCACAATTGTTTATGAATTTTATTGTTTATGAATTGTTGATTAAATTTTATGGTTTGTACATGTCATTCTGTTTTATACATCTGCTCAGATCTTTATCTACTCCATATATAAGTTTCACACTTTTTATTGATATTTACTCGTTCTGGGCAAATTACACAGTCGGCGATCACCCTCTAGATAAGGATAACCAAAACCATACAACCCACCCTAACAAAGCTGGGGGAGTTTGCAACAACAACAGAACTACATCGCGTGTATTATTCTTTTCATTATTATTATAGTGGCAGTAATCATATGTTATGAAAATGGTACTACATAACATGTATTATTCTTTTCATTATCAGTACAGTGTCAGTAATGATGCATTATGACAATGTTACTACATTACATGTATTATTCTTTTGGTTATTAGTACAGTGACAGTAATCATTTGTAACAATTATGGTACTACATTACATGTATTATTCTTTTCATTATCAGTACAGTGGCAGTAATGATGCATTATGACAATGGTACTACGTTACATGTATTATTCTTTTGGTTATCAGTACAGTGACAGTAATCATTTGTAACAATAATGGTACATGTACTACATAACATGTATTATTCTTTTTATTATCAGTACAGTGGCAGTAATGATGCATTATGACAATGGTACTGCATTACATGTATTATTCTTTTGGTTATCAGTCCAGTGACAGTAATCATTTGTAACAATAATGGTACTACATTACATGTATTATTCTTTTCATTATCAGTACAGTGGCAGTAATCATATGTTACCATAATGGTACTATATTACATGTATTATTCTTTTCGTTATCAGTACAGTGGCAGTAATCATGTTATGATAATGGTAACTAGCAGGACTTCATTCAATCACTCATCATGGAGAAAACACTGCATACTGTAATACCTAACTCAACAAACCAAAATACTAGACACTATTAAGAACTACATTCCTTTTCCAATAATAGTACTAACAATGATAATGTAAAAACATGAAACAAAGCCAGAAAAACATGATGCAGTTCACTATGTTGTAATACCCTTAATGGTGTTGTGAATGGAATTTTTGCATGCATAAACACTGTCCAGTGTGTGAAGATTTTTTGATGTTAAACGTTGAGACATGAGATGATGTCTGACCTATGAGACTTAGGCATATTTGATTGTGTCATTTTTATCTGTCACTGAAAACATCTGCCATGTGTGAATTACTTCTTCCAATCCTGAAAGTATGCCACCCACCCACCATTGTTTAGATTGCCGTCCGCATCTCTTATAAATGTGTACTCTGTGTTTATACTAAATGTGAATATAAAACCTTGCTCTGGTCCTCGTAATGTCATGCTGTTGTCATGCGTATTAATGAATTCGTCAAGGAATTCATCTAAAGACATCAACAGTTCTACAAGCCCTGGGACATCAACATTAAGTGGAAAGAAGTTTGCATGTTAGCAGTTATTGTGCCCTATTCATTTCCATGCTGGACCATGCGTGTGTCGTGCTGGAATTTCAGATGAATAGTAGGAAATGAATTATCTTACCTTCCATGATTTTGGAATATCAAAGCCAGAAACATGATGTTAGTCCATAAATTAGTGACTTCAACCATCCTGTGAGTTTTGTCACCGAAACAGCGGAGATGCAGGATAGTGATGAAATCAATGTGCCCAGCCAAAGAATCACATTTCTCTTGTCAGACTTTTGATGAACAATAAGTTAGAACTAATGTCACTGTTTATTATTGTATATTATTGGTTATGTAGAACTTGTTATTTTACTTTAATGTGCAAAATAGTATGCACTTGATAGGGACTATTTCTAACTGTATTACATCTCATTGCATCACCAGTACGTTGTACTCTCGATCGATTCGCATCAAAATTCACTTGTCCGTTTCGTTCAGTTCTATGTAATTATAGGTATGAATATACAAATAAGGTTAGAAGTAAAAATGCACACCACGGACATTGAGAGGACAACTTAATTCTGTCTAAATTTTGTGTCCAGAGGGATTTTTCCATGCAGTTTGAACAGTTGACTTGGTTACCGCCATGGCTAGCCCTGAGAAGGACAAACAATGATTGGCTAAGGTCATGTGACGTGAATAGGAGTCTATATATGTGAGTGCAAAGCAGTGCACTGGCAGATAGCTGTCAGAGCGGCAAAGTATGAACATCTAAGTAGAAAAGAATTTCGGCCACATATTCCAAATCCAACCGAAAACCGTAATTTATTTTTTTACATAACCGACATTAACTTTGGCACTTTAATAATCCCAAAACTTAATCATATTGTTATGAGAAATGTTAAATAGATTTATTTCATGATCGCTACTGAATTTAAATGCCTTATAATTATTATATAATTCTTTATAAAGCTGCTGCTATCTCCCACCACACTGCTCAAATACACTAGTACTAAAATTATTTTTTTTATTGAGATCACGCTACTATGTCAGAATGTGTTACAGTCAATCTAATAAATTTAGTTATTAATATACACAGGAATATAATAACAGAATTAATTTCACCATAATTTGGTGTATTATAACGTTGTCTTTGGGCATTTAGACAAACCAGTCTGCTCTATATTATCAGAAATTGATAGTGTTGTGACAGACACTGTGTTTATGTAAAGTCACTATGTGAGATTGAAAAGCCTGTTCTATCTCACCTTTTTTTTAATTTATAAAAATCATTTTTAAGTCCTAAACTCTGGTCTTTCGATATTTAACACATGGGGTGTTGCAATATATATGACCAAAGTTATCACATATCATGCAGAAAACACTGCATATCACCAAAGTTATCACATATCATGGAGAAAACACTGCATATGACCAATGTTATCACATATGGAGAACCTGGGAAAATCCCAGAAAGAACCACCCACCCACGAGAAGCTACCAACAAGCTTTCTCACATACCCACATTGGCTGAGCCCTAGACTCGAACCCACACTGACCGAGGTGAGATGGCAGAGATCTGTAACAGTAAGAGCTTTAGACCACTCAGCCACTCGGGGCTCCACATATGTATGTAATCATGTGTGTGTGTGTGTGTGTGTGTGTGTGTGTCCTTAGATTTAGGGTTGGAGGGTGAGTTGCTCAAGTAGGCGGGGATTTGGGAGACCAACAGGGATACAGTTTTTTTTAATTAAAGTAGCCATGTGTAAAGTAAAAGTAGCCAGGTAAATCACCCATCTCCAGGTTGATAAGGAAAGCCCTGTATGTATATATGTATGTATGTATGTATGTATGTATGTCTTACAGGTAAAGTTTGACAAATATAAAAATGAAGTACTGCACAAAAAATATTAAACTAGAGTCTGAAGTAAATGCTAAACAGTATGAACTGATGTGTAGAAACAGTATGAATGAATGTATAGAAATAGAAACAGTATGAATGGATGTATAAAAACAGTATGAATGGACATCTGGAAACAGCATCAATAGATGTCTAGAAACAGTATGAATGGATGTATAAAAACAGTATGAATGGACATCTGGAAACAGTATGAATGGATGTCAAGAAACAGTATGAATGGATGTATAGAAACAGTATGAATGGATGTATAGAAACAGTATGAATGGATGTATAGAAACAGTATGAATGGATGTATAGAAAGATAGAGAAAGACAAGGTCACACATAATGCTTTATGCCCCTACTACATTCATGTAGAGCATGAGAAAATGGTGATTTACATGATAGTGACTCAAAACTGGACCAGTTATTGTCCTGTCCAAATAGTAATGGCAACAAGGAAATAGATGAACTTGTTTTATCACTGGAGATAGACAATATTCTCTGAAACAGGAAATGAAACAAAAAACCATGAAGGACTGATAAAGATATTTACACTTGAAAAACTCAAATACTGCTGTTCCTGTCACTATGAAACATTTTTATACCTGTATTACTCGCCTTACCTTCTGTGAAACTTAACAACACAAAGAAGCCCATGTGGGGGCCTCTAATTGCTTGTCAGTTTCTATATTGGTTTGACAGCAAAATTTAAGAGGACTTGGCCAGGTAAAATATGCTGAAAGATCGATTTCCTTGCACAGATGATTTACATTAAAACATGTTGAGAACTGACAAAGCAATTTTTGCGACAAAGTTACTTGAATGTCTGAAATTCTTAAATTTAGTAAGTTTCTAATTGTTTTTTTTTTGTTTTTAAAAACTAGAAAAAGCAAAGGAAATATGTTGCCTTTTTGTTAAACTAGTTTGTTATCAAAATCTAAAGGAAACATTCTTTCCGAATTACATTCATTCATGAAGGACTGCAAGGAAAGCAAGGAAAGCTAAAATGAATAAATAAAAAATGAACAAAAAGTTCTGATATCTTAATGAAAAAATTCATCAAATAGTGTTTGTGAAGTCAAAACTACCCAATGCTGATGAATCAGTGACACGTGACACATGACACATGACACATGATACATGACACATGACACATGACACGTGACACATGATACAAAAGAAATTCAGAGTCACATAGCCTGGTGTGCTATGACTTTTATTTCTGCCAACACTCTTCTGGAAGGGAAACATTATACACCAACCCTGTTATTTCATTTTCCTCTCTGTAGGCACCAGTTGGGCATGGATAACTATGCGGATTGGCCAATGGGTTTCAGTGACCTTGGCTGTTTGAACAAGGAATTACGTCATTAACTGATGTAGAGAGACCATGCCGACCTCTAGACCTAAAAAGTCTATAGATTTCTTTTGTACCCTAAGTGCAAGGTTTCATAAAATTTGGTCGAGGAACTTTGGAACAGACGTTGCTGACCAAAACCCCATTTTCCTTTGAGCCACAATGATGCTGACCTTTGACTTTTTGACCCCAAAAACCAATGGGCTCTTTTCTCAACTAGACTGTGTCAGCCCTTCAAAAAGTTTGGTCAAAATATATGGTCTAGAATAGAGTCATTATGTAAAAAGCCTACTTTTTCAGTTACAGTGACCTTTACTGTTCATCTTATTACACCAAACTCAATAGACTTCTTTCCTATCCAAAGAATGAGCCATCCACAAATGTTGGTGAAGGTATAGAGTTGAACGATGAAATTTCCATGCAAAAACAATTTATCTGCAATAATGACCCTGACCTTTGACCCTCTTTACTCCAGTGATAGCCATCAGCAAAGTTTAGTCAAACCTGTGATGTAGACCTAATGTTACTGCGGAGAAACCATTTCTCTTCTATACAACAGTGACCTTGACCTTTTTCCATCTGAATCTAAACTGAACAAGATTGTTCCTCAATGCAGTTGCATGCTATCCTTAAAAATGTATGCGGGTATGCAATATAGAACAGGTATGTAATGTAGAACAGGTATACAATGTAGAACAGGTATTCAATGTAGAACAGGTATGTAATGTAGAACAGGTATGTAATGTACAACAGGTATTCGATGTAGAACAGGTATTCAATGTAGAACAGATATTCAGTGTAGAACAGGTATGTAATGTAAAACAGGTATTCAATGTAGAACAGGTATATAATGTGGAACAGGTATTCAATGTAGAATAGGTATTCAGTGTAGAACAGTTATTCAATACAGAACAGGTATATAATGTAGAACAGGTATGTAATGTAGAACAGGTATATAATGTAGAACAGGTATGTAATGTAGAACAAGCATGTAGTGTAGAACAGGTATATAATGTAGAATAGGTACTCAGTGTAGAACAGGTATGTAATGTAGAACAGGAATGTAATGTAGAACAGGTATGTAGTGTAGAACAGTATATAATGTAGAACGTGTATGTAATGTGGAACAGGTATGTGATGTAGAACAGGTATATAATGTAGAACACATATGTAATGTAGAATAGGTATGTAGAACAGGTATTCAATGTAGAACAGGTATGTAATGTAGAACAGGTATGTGATGTAGAACAGGTATATAATGTAGAACACGTATGTAATGTAGAACAGGTATGTAGAACAGGTATGTAATGAAGACCATTCTTATTTAGTACATAAGTTGCTGCCTGCATAGGGATAATAAAAAGTTTATAATTTTATTTAAATAAATCCTGGAAAGTAGGTCATGCTGACATAGTTTTAGTATGCAACACACATTGATCTTTTGCTGGACCCTCAATATTAGTTTGGTGGCAACAGCTGAAAAGGTGCTGGCATTACATCACACAGATAAAATCCAAATTTTATAAATACTGGAAAGTTGATCAAAGCAAAAACCATTGTTGGTGCAAAATACATTTATTTTAAGATGCACTCGGTGGCTTTGACTTCATATGTTGTAACAGCATTGGAGTAATAGCCCAATCAGGTAAGGTGGACACAATTTTTAATAAATTTTAAACCAATTCTGGAAAGTAAGTCATATCACCACAATTTTAAATAATAAGATGCACCTTCAGTGTAAGTTTAGGTGATAATCAGTGTTGGAATTCAAGTCCAGCAATGATTTTTAGTCAGTTTTATAATCATTGCTAGAAAGAATGTAAAAGTAATACTGAGTTTTGGTGTGTGACACATTTTCATCCCAATGCATCACAGTGCAAGTGTCAATCGGTATAATGGAATTAAAGTTATAGCTCAGACTGAAAGACTTTAAAAAGTTTTTAAAAAAAATGTTTAATACAATCTGGAAAGATCACAGTGACTCAGTCTGGAAGCACAACACAGGCCTATCTTAAAAGCACCTGTCATATATGTTTGATCAAAAGGTATTAGAGAACAAATTTCTTACCAATTCTTGATAAATCATGGAAAACAGGTCACAATGACAATTTTTACTTTGTAAAATCTCAATATGCACCCACAGTGATGTCAAGAGATTTAGTATTATAGCAGATACAGTCTGGACAAGGAGAAGCAACAAATGCATGTACATATATAAAAGGGAGGTAATAAATATATAGTGAATAAACTGTTAATCCCCATAATCTGTGAATTGATCGCTTCTTTTCGGGCATACACTTGTCTCAATTATGAAGGTCTACAAGTATTTCTGTTTTGATTGATGTCCACACCAAATTCTCCAAAAATTCCAGGTGCTCTAATATTGTATTATTTTACCTAGTTTGTGCTAGCCTGATAAACTGTTACATAGAGTATATTATATTTTCAAGAAAAGAATTTTACTGACTGTACTGTAGTACTAATGTGGGTGTAAATTAATCCCTTTTAAGCCTAATCCATAATAAGGCCCAGGGATATGCTTTTCTCACCCATGCAACAGAGAAATCTACCTGTTTTGCTAACCTTACTTTTCCTAACTCAGTCTGGTTATCTCAGTCCAGTCGTCTCAGTCATGGTGTCCACATGCTAGGAACTACATTTGAAACAAAGAAATCCTTCTCGTCTTCTGCTGTGCCTGACAGAGTTATTATAAAATCTAACAACAACAACAGATATATATGCAAGTTATGGTCTCTCCAACTTTAATAACATACCATACAAAACACACACACACACACACACATCATTGGCTACACAAATCCAAACTCTCTCAAGAGCTACTGCAAAGCTGGAAAAAACCAGGAATGTGCTACTGTCAAACTAGTTTCTTCTAACTTTCTCAAACACCCACAATCTGTCAAGGTTGAATCAAACATAATAATGTCATTGCAAATGAAAACTCCTGGACTTGCCAACCACAGTGGTTCATTCATCAGTCCACATGCTACCAGTATTCCACAAATTTCCATGTAGCATATCATGGCACTAGTGACAGCGACACTTTCCATATTTCCAGGACAGAAAATATAAATTTCCAAGAAAGTCATGAATTAGAAATTTCCTCAATCACTATACACTTTGTTAGAACTGTACCCAGTAGACCTACTGTACTGGACAGCATCATACTGTTGCCTACCATAGAATGCTTTCCAAATCTAAACTCTGCTGAAAGTTAAAAATTTAACTGTGTAAAAGATATTAATTACTTATTGTTAAATTCATGACATAGATCAATTAAATGTGATAATACAGTAATAATATCAAATATTTTTATGTTTCTATTTTCTCATGCGTAGAACTGTTATACTTAGGGTGGACAGGTCACCCCATTGCCCTCATTAACATATTCATCTTAATGTGCATTATAACAAAAACATGTGGTTTGAGACATTCATTGTGCAATACTTCCGACACAAAACAATTATAACTTTTCCTTAATTTTTCTTTCCTTTTCTAAGAGTGGCACATATAGCTAGATTCTGCTTAGATATTATTCAGATTTTCATAAAAGAGCTCAAAACCTGATGACCTTTATACAGAGTGAGAAGCAATAATAGTACCTGATAAATACTGTGTTTTGAATATGCTAACTAAATTGCAAAAGTGCAGGGTTATTTTAATTTAATTGCAAAAAACTGGGTGAGAAAAATAATCTATGTTGGTGTTTGTACCAAGACAAGGAAATCACAGTCATGGGGTTACATTATTTGTCTCTCCATGAGGCTATGTGTAGTGGGGAGACAAATAATATAACCCTCTGACTGAGATTTTCTTGCTTCGATCCAAACCCCAACATAGATTCTATTAATATTGAATATGGCTGGATTCATGACCCCTTGGCATCATATACATGCATATCTTATGTGTGATATTTTTAATATATGAGTACATTAACAGGACATATAATTTAGAATTGAGCACTCAAGGTAACTCATCAACTCTATACATTAACAAGCAAATAGGCTTTACCTTGGTGTTACAGAAGACAGTCTTTAATAGATTCAATGTTGAAATTTCATTTTTCTTCTGAACTTGTAAATATGCTATTGTAACAAGGAACACAAATGGAAGTTTGACTGAATCATCTCACTGTTAAAGAAACTGCTGACACTCTTGTAATTGATATAGTAAACTGATTCCAGGTAAACTGGTTTTCCTCATTCTACAGAAGACAGTCTTTAATGGATTCAATGTTGAAATTTCGTTTTTCTTCTGATCTTGTAAATATGCTACTGTAACAAGGAACTCAAATGGAAGTTTGACTGAATTATCTCACTGTTAAAGAAACTGCTGACACTCTTGTAATTGATATAGTAAACTGATTCCAGGTAAACTGGTTTTCCTCATTCTATAGACATGGTCTGCTCAATACAGGAAAAAAAAAATGGGGAAAATTTTGGTTAAAAAAAACAGGTGAACAAGGGTACCATAAAAAGTGTATTATTATACACCTACCCAGACTTTAACAGCACTCTATGTACATAAGTTTTTGTGCAGAAACCATTTTTCTTTTCTTAGTCACAGAGACATTAACTTTTACTTTTGGGCCCCAAATTTAATAGGCTTCCTCCTTAATGCAAATGCATGCCTGTCATAAAGTTTGGTCCCAGTATATGACATGTGATGTAGAACCAATGTACAGTGGAGAAACCATTTTTAATCGTTTATTCAGTGAACCTTTGTGATCTTTTGATACCAAAATCTAGTGTTCTTCCTTACCCCAACTGAAAGCCATCCACAAAGTTTGGCAACCACAGATGATGGAGTGACCTTGACCTATGACCTTATTCAACCCAGCTGGACACAACATATAATACAACTTCAAATTGCTAGATCTTAAAGCGCGACTGAAAAAACTCCTCTCAGTTACAAGAATATATCTCTACTTAACTTTAGGTCACAATTAGCATTTTCTTAAAGAAAAAACATTACCTAATGGAAAATAACCTTCTAGAATGATCATGATGATCAAAATAAAAAATATAATCTGGATTATGTCAAATTCACATAGGAAATTCCCAAACCTAAACTTAGACCCAAATAAACATATTTACTTCTATTGATAATAATTCTGATTTTAGTTCCATACACATAGAGAATAATTTAGCTATGTATTAGTTGTTTACACAGAATAAAATAAAAAAGTCAATTTGGGTCCAGCAGAAATGAACTCAGCTTTGGACAAGGTTATTGTTGTTGTTGTTGTAGCGTTTAAAGCCATTTTTCAGCACAAGATAGGCTATACATGGTGGCCAGTATCAATGGTGGAGGAAGAACCTGAGAAAACCCCGGAAAGAACCACCGACCCATGAGAAGCTACTGGCATGCTTTCTCATATACCCACATTGGCAGAGCCCGAGACTTGAACCCACGCAGACAGAGGTGAGACGGCAGTGATCCATAACAGTGGGCGCTTTAGACCACTTGGCCATCTGGGGCCCCTTTGGACAAGGTAAAGTCCAACATATAATGTTACATTATAATAGCATGTAATGAAATATAAAAAGAATTAAAAAAACCCAAACTAACAACCAAAGCAAATTAAATATACTTAACACTACCATTACTATGACCTTTTGAATCAGAAACTGATAGGATTTCTCTTTTCTCCAAGAGTATGCCATCAAATGTTTGGTAACTGGTTGGTGGAAAAACTGGTTAGTGTGTACAAAATATTTTTCTTCTTTTACTTATTCAAATCCCAGAAAGTAGGTCACAATGACCTAGTTTTGGTATGCTACACATATAAATACTGGAAAGTCAATCAAAGCAAACCAGTGTTGGTGCATGACATGTTTATCTCAAAAGATGCACAGTGTATGTTTTATGTCAACAGTAAAATAGTCTAGGAGTAACAGCCCAGACAGGTAAAGATGGACACAATTTTTAAGGAATTTTGGCACTATGAAAAGGAAATCAAAGCAACACAATTTTTAAACACAAAACATGTACATTCTAAGAAACACCTTGTCACAATGACTGTTAATATTTTATTAATAAGTCCTGGTAAGGAGGTCACAGTGATTTAGTTTTGATCAATGATACATCCACAGCCACTAAGTATGTGATGTAGAACTAATGCTACTGTGCTAAAACCATTTTTGTTCTTTTTAGCAGTAATGACCTTGACCTTTGAGCTTTCAACCTTAAAATCAATAAGATTCTTCCTTACTCCAAGTGCAGGCCATCCACAGATTTTGGTAAATGCAGATGGTTCACGTACACCTTGAGTGATTGTGCAGAACAAAAATTAGAAATAGATGGATGAATGAATGAACAGACATCATCACCTAATACACTCCTCCTTCATGGTGGTTGGGAATAAAAATATTCACAATATCTCCAAATTCATTTCTGTATTAAAAAACAATATATTTAAATTTACAAGTCAAATTGCAACTGAGTATGTTGAATGGTTCTTGAGCAATGTCATGACAAGCAACATACCTGGGTCAGAGTTGTGTCAACCTGATAAAACAACCTTGAGACAATGGATACAACATCAGAACAATTTGTATGGTTTTGGTGCCATGCTGGTTAAATGCATCTCCTGTTGTGAGGGATGTAATAATGATGGAAAAATGGAAATAAATTGGACTTGAACAGATGAAACCTTTTAAAAGCACATCTATACATAATAGGAAATTCACCGACCAAATGGCATCTAATTATGTGTAAGCATTGCCTGAGTTACACTGATTACAAGCAACATTCCACTTAAAGATATCATGTCAATTGCCAAGGGTTGTAACTCTATGCCAAATGGAGATAATGAGACAAAAACCTCAAAAGGCCTATGACACAATGTATATAATAAAATGCATCCGAATATACTGCATGATTCTATGCTATGCTAGTCTACTGATTGGAAAAAGGCAATAACCCCATCAAAACTGGACCTGAAAAGATGAAACCTTTAAAAGGAATATCAACATGTAATGCAATTTATCTACCAAATCATATCCTAATAACTGTAAATGTTGCAGAAATAAAAAGACATACATGTACTTAAAAATAGTAAATCTGATGGGCACTGATAAAAGTTAATGTTTTGATGACGTGTGAAATTTTCAGTCCGTTTATTTTAGTAATCTATGAGATACAACACTGCATGTCAAATTAAGGAGAGTTAGTGTTTAAAAAAAATCATGTTCCAAATGATGTTTTTCAACTTTATAGATGTGAAAGTTGTAATTTGATTAGTGACATGAAAGGTCAACAGAACATCATCATGTATCAGTCTGATCTGTTATTCCATCTTATCTTTTATTTCAATCGGACTCAGGTTACAGAGGTATGCTGGTTACAGTACATGTTAATGAACAAACTGAAAGACAGATGGACTGAGAGACAGATGAATGGATGGAAAAGGTGATTAATACCATGTTCCTGCATCTTAATGGTGAGTCCTAATTATCCTAAGTAAAAATATTTGCCATGTAATATTTTGGGGTGGTCTTATTATGAAGCATGGGGTTATCTCTGATACAATATGGTACTTATATAAATAGGCCTGAAGTTGTGAACAATAAATGTCAATTAATGTTAGGAACTACAATATATGGATACATGTGGTAAACTGGCTCAGTGAGTTTCTTTGAGATAAATTAGCTCCCTTCCTTTCTTTCATATTTCAAACCTGAACCAGTCTAGTTCATTATCCAAGTCAACTGAGTGTACTAATTCATATGAATATGAATTCTATAAATACTTGACAACAGGTGCCCTCTGCTTTAAAGCCTAGTTGAATGGGGCCAACCTGAAATCTGAATTAATTTTGTTATTTTTAATGTCGCCTTCAACAAAATATTGGCTGTATCATGCAGAGTAAATGTGAGCTTAGTGCCTTTCCCAAGGATACACAGAACAGTGAGCCATGCTGGTATGGCCAAGTACTGAATCTGTAACCCCTAGATCATCAGTTACTGGCACTACCAACTGAGCTACAACAACTGTCAAAAATATGTACCAGTATCAGCTTCTACAGGAAAAGTCAATTCTTCATTTATGCAAACTTAGCCTAAATTTCTCAAACATGTCAGATTGTGTTGCATTTAATTTTTAGCTTAGAATATTCACATGATGCAGTGTTTTCCTCAATTCAGTCTTACATAACTTACTGAAGCAATGAAAATTTAAGTGGAGACAGTACAAGGGTTCCTTGAAGGGACTAACACTCTTCTGGCTTATGAATCCATGATAAGACTATTACTTCTGTTCTTTTATTCTTTTTTTTCAGCTAAGTATGAAACCTTCTCTGATATTCTTGTGAAGCTCCAACATACCAATCTTTGTAACAATAATAGTTTCTTACATGTCTGAGTTAACATGCTCACAACACACCTGTAAGTAATCATGTTCCCAAGACACCTGTGTGTGTGTGAGATTTGGATTTTTAATGTAGCTTTAACAATTTTTCAGTCATATCCCTTCGATGTCTGCAGTGTGGCAGTTTACAGTGATGTCTAGCACTGGGGCATCATGCCGCAGACATGTAGCATGATGTCCCACCCAGTCACATTATCCTGACACCAGGCCAACCAGTCCTAACACTAACCTCTTAATGCTGAGTGCCAAGTGAGGCAGCTGTTAGTACCAATTTTATAAGTCTTTGGTATGACTCGGCTGGGGATCGAACCCACGACCTCCTGCATCCGAGGCGGATGATCTGACCAATAGGCCACTGGAGCAGCTTTCCCAAGACACCTGTATATTAACATGTTCCTAAGACACCTGTAAGTGCAGTGCAAAATTATTTGTCTTTGCATTTGACCTTGAACCAAGTATCATGCCTCTGACCTTGAACCTAGTATCATGCCTTCGACCTTGAACCTAGCATCATGGATTGAAAATCGTTGTATGTATCTCATTGTTAAGATATACCCAGGAGTTCAATATGAAATAAAGCAGCTGGAGAAACTGGAAAAGCAGCAGGAGGGGAAGCAGGGACTGGTGGGTAAAACCTCCCTCTTTAGGTTTCCTATTCATATGTTATATCTGGGCATTTTATCCTGATGATCTTATGGGTTCCACCCTTTTAATATGGAAAAAAAATTATAATACAGAATCATCAAGTTCAATCATGAACCATGGAAATATTTTCATTGTTCTCTGTATGAATGTTTGCATGTGTTATTTGGATTTGTAACATAGCTTTAACAATTTTTCATTCATTCATTTCATTCATATCGCTACATTGTCTGCATTGTGGCAGTTTATAGTGATATTTAGCACTGTGGTATCATACAGGGGACATGTAGCATCATGTCCCACCCAGTCACATTATCCTCACACCAGTCCTAATACTAACCTCCTAATGCTGAGCGCTAAATGAGGCAGCTGCTAGTACCATTTTCTTTGGTATGACTTGGTTGGGGTTCAAACCCACAACCTCCTGCATCCGAGGTGGATGCTCTAACCCTACTTAGGCCACCAAAGCAGTCTCTCTGAATGAATTATTTAGCAGGTAAAAAAACTGTCTAGAACTGTGTTAAAAACGAAGCATGGGAAAATTCAAGTTGCTAGGTGACAGAATAATAAGAAATATAAGTAAACTTGAGACTTTATAATAATACACATACTAAAATCAACAGTGAAAATAATCAACTTAATCAGATGTACTGTCATGTAGTCAAACCCCTTGGTAGAAGATACTGTTGGGCAACTTTACAATACATGTACTGCATAGGTGCTGAAAATGTTCTGGTAAAATAAACACATTTGAGATTTTGTTTCTAAATAAACTGAAGAAAGTAGACTCACCTAAAATAACTGTTTAACATTTGTCACAATTTGTGTACTGTATTCGTGTGCTTTTAATTCTTATATTAGGTCTGACTTTAAGTAATATTCTTTCACATTTCGATCATCACTGGTATCACTCGTATATAATACTGTATCAGAAAGTGTCAGCTAACCTGTCTTGTTACATTCCTGTTTCATGCCATCCCTGATGTGCTGCATAATTTATAGAACTCCGATAATTTGTCACAAACACATCTTTTAGTTTCTGTATCTGGCCAAAAGTCACACACGTGCCTGGTCAAAAGTCACACATGTGCCTGGCCAAATGTCACACATGTGCCTGGCCAAATGTCACACATGTATAGGCCAAAAGTCTCACATGTGCCTGGCCAAATGTCACACATGTATATGGCCAAATGTCACACATGTGCCTGGCCAAATGTCACACTTGTATATGGCCAAAAGTCTCACATGTGCCTGGCCAAATTTCACACATGTATATCGCCAAAATTCACACATGTATCTGGTAGAAGGTCACACAAGTATCTGGCCAAAAGTCACACATGTATCTGGCAGAAAGTCACACATGTATCTGACCAAAAGTCACACATGTACCTTGCTTCATTGTTAGCACATGATTACCATTCCTAATCATGATGTAAGGACATGAAAGGAAAGAGACTGAACATATAAGGTTATTTTTGATCTACATGTAGATTCAATTCTGTGATAGGCAAGTGCTTTCAATGATACTGAATGAAAAAGCAAGTTTAAATCTATAAATAAATATTTCTTTTGAAAAGAAAGCCAGTGATTTAAGTGGCATCATTCAATGTATGATATATCCATACACTGATGAAAATCCATTCATACTGCTTGTGTTATCCATGGTCTACTGCATAACTGAAAACCTGAGAAGGGAAATTCTACCTACATATCATCTGAAAAAAGGGCAAACTTTCTGAATATAAAGTAGGACTATAGTGAAGAAATCAAGATAGGGCTAAAAAATTAATGTGTAGTTTTTATGTTAAATTTTGTATTCTTGCAATGTTAGTATGAATCCCTCAATAGTGCATCAGACCCTGTTTATTATCATGCACACAATCCAGTACAGCTACAATCCTGAGTATGATTTTCAGTTAACTATTATGAGATTTTTCTAATTCTGACAGGTCACATTGGTATCATTTTCATTTAGGACCAAATATATATGATGAAAACTGTTCTAGTGAAAACTCCATGGCAACAACTCCACCATATATCAGTACATATTTATTTAGAACCAAATAATTACTGTAAGACTAACAATGAAAATGTCAGGTCTGTTTGACCATTTCTTCAGAAGTAGTAATTAAACAAGATTTTCAAGATGGCTACCATGGCAGCCATATTGCAGGTCTGATAGGCACCATTTTCAGTTAGAACAAACTACATACAATATGAAATCTTTCAGTGAAAACCATATGTGCTACAAAGTGTCACTTGTGGAGAAGTATAGCAATCACAAAATTTTCGAGATAGCCACCATAGTCATGAAACTGGAGGTCTCACAATCACCACTTTCATTTAGAACCAACTAAACATTATAAACAGTCAAACTGGATGCTTAGGGGAAACATTTTCATTTAATTCCAACTATACCTAATAATAAGATTTCTAGGAGAGAGCAGCATTAACAAGATGTTCAAGACAGCTGCCATGGCGACTAACTAGAAAAAAAAGTATTTTCATGACAACCCCATGTCAATACAATAATTCAACAAGGGGAAGTAACAATAAGAGTTTTAATGGTATCCATGTGTGATGTCATAGGGACACCATTTTTATTTAGACATCATAAGAAATGTTTTACTGAAATCCCCAAGTCAATATGACCATTTAGCATTAACAAGATTTTCAAAGTGAACACCATGGTTTTTGCAAATATTTTTCATGATGACAACCAGTATGGCCAAACATTTTCATTTAGGATCATTGAGACATCACAACAATAAGTCTTCTAGTGCAATCCCCATTTAAACATGACCATCCATTAAGGAGGAGTAGTGGTAACAAAATTTTCAAGTTTCCAATATTGAATGTGTTGATGTGAATATAGTCCCTAATTTGCTAATATGCCAATGACCTGGATTGTGGTTATGTCCTAAGTCATCTGATGTATCACAATAGTATAATCCAAAATGTCCGTCACTGAATTCACTACAATATAAAATTCCAAGAATATTATTCAGCACATCATATTTCCAGTGATTAATTTAATAAATCCATCCAAATTAAAAACTGAACACAATAATAAGAATGATTCCTTCAGGTGTTAATGCAATACTGAATAATTTTTGAAATAACATTATATAAAAAGCTTAGACACAATAACAGAACCAGGAAGCAAGTCAGTCTACTCTCTAAAACATTCAGAGTTTTCAACATGTTTAGGTATTTCTAAGTGGAAATTAATAATGATTTTAATATTTAATCTATACCACAGAGCAATAATAGCTATGTATTATGTTGTTTACAAAATAAATGTCACTGGTTAGGTACACCATTTACTCGATTTTGGACTGAAGTCATAAACGAAACACAGATATACATAATGTATAATCATGTAAAAAAGCCAACAATACAAATATACATACCAATGTGACCTATTCAGGAGTAATGGTAGTCATAACAAGTTTTAAAGAGGGCCACTGTGGCTGTCATATTGGATTTTTGTGGTGCAGTGTTTTATTTAAGACCAAACTGAGTATGGGATGAATATGTGTGTGAAATTTCAAGGCAATCCTCCAAGTCATTTAGGTGAAGTGGTGCTAACAAACTTATGGTAAAGGACAGACAATGGACAATGGATAAACAATGGGCAGACAAGGACAAGACAAGGGATAGACAAGGGACAGGCAAGAGATAGACAAGGGATAGACAAGGGACAGACGATGGACAAAGGATAGACCATGGACAGACAAAGGATAGACAAGAGATAAGACAAGGGATAGGTAAGTGATAGACAAGGGACAGACAAGAGATATACAAGGGACCAAAGGGCACTGCATGAGCACTTCTGGTCTATGACCACTAAAGCTAAAAGTTTATTTCCTGGAAACAATTTTAAATTTTTTTTTTTTACCAGTTATCCAGACAAGCAACAATCACAACAAAATTCACACAAATCCAGACAACTGACATTACACTATCAATTAGTGTAATGATTTCAGTTAAGACTTAGGACCTGAAAATTATTATTTAAAGTTTTCTCCATCACTGATCTCATTTAGAAGCAAGTACATATAAATATGTTTGTCTTCACACTACTGGCAAACACTTCACTGAACACTCAAGCAGACTCTTATCTGACCACAAATTAAGCACGAAACCTGAATACAAAAGAAACTAGGGTGGAATCTTTTATTAGAGGTCATTTACCATGATATCTATTTACCAAGACTGTCACTGTAATATGAACGTCTCATACTGACAATACACTGGCATCACTTTTCCCAATACAAAATACACTAATAAATGTTCAAGGAGTCAGAGAAGATAATGTGATTAATTTCATGTCATGAGTATGGACTGATGGTAACCAATCTAGTTATGCTAAGATTCTCAGACTTCTGACAAAATTTGATTTATCTTATTTATCATCTACTTTTGACTTTAAAGAGATTTTGTCAGACGTAGATAACCTTTAGAAAAATCAAATTCCCACAGAAAAATCTACTTGCCCTTAAGAGTTTTTATGCAGTACATCAAGAAATCAAGAGTCCCCTAGGGCAAATAGCTCACAGAAGGTCCCAGACATACATAGGGCTATCCTATTTCTAACACTAGATTTTAACACAACAATGACAGAGTCACACAGGGCCTCCACATTGAAAAACAGAAATGTTCAAAAGAAAGCACACAGTCCTGTCCAAAATGAGTCAGACAAATCTCAACATAATCCTATCAAAGTACACAGGACAAAAAACCTATAAGTTCATAATCCTGCCCAAAAAAACCAGTTAGAAGTAATAAAAGCTTATAAACCTGTCCATTTGAACAAGACAGCAGTCATAAAAGGCAAATACAAGACTGTGAGACAATGTTAGGACCAAATTGTATTGGACTAGGCTGAATTCAGTCAGTTACAAGCAAGATCTCATGTCAAAGTGCCACATTAATTTTCAAGGGCCTTACCTTTATCCAAAATGAACAAGGGCCTGAACTGTATATAAAATGAAGTAGACAAGACAGATGAGAGGCAAATACAGGTCTCTAGATAATGAACATACCAAATTGGTGGGTTTTTCACTTTAATGTTTGGTGTTTTGTGGTTGAAAGGAGGGTCACTGTATGCAGCTAATGAAAGTTTTAGTCAATCAGAACATCTTTATGCTGCAAGGATTTTCTAATACTCAGAATTTTTTGTGCTTGGGAATCCAGGCTGTGAGATCATGTATATATGCGAATGACATGCATCCCAGGGTAAATTTTTCTGCTTCGTTGTTAATATTAATTCACATAAACATGGTACCTGGTCACAGGGTGAAAGACTGGTCAAGTGACTGAGATCTGTTACAAGGAAGACCCTTCCCCAGATCTCACAGACTTAGATCTTGGTTCTAATGGAAATTAAGAGTGCTGATCGTCCCTCATGGGAGAACATGATTTGCTATTTGTCTTCATGGAATGGGGAGGGTGCTGCTCCTCCCTATCAAGATGCCAGTACTCATCCCTGGGGGAGGGGCCTACTGATCATGAGAGTATCCAAAGAGATCTGGTTAATCCTTCTCTGAGAGAAAAGGGACTCATAAAATTAGTACCCCAAAAATTCTGATGAAAATGAGGAAGGAACCTTCCTATTTGTGTTATAGGTTTGTTTACGCTCAAAGTGATCCCTGACCATGTCAAACCATAGGCTGACCATGTCAAACCATAAGCTGCAGATGAGACAAAAATCTGTTCTCCCGTAGCCAGTACAAGATTAGCAAGTGGGGGGCATGTCCCACACCCTGCTTAGACATTGTTCCTGTAAAAGAAAGCTGGAAAGAAGACTTTCATATTAAAAAAAATTCTCTGCAACTAATGGTAAACACAAGGTAATGTGTGGACTATGTCTACACTAATAAGACAATTTTAGTGAGAAGTCACCTTACTTGGATGTATTTAAATGCAAAAAGGAAGCAATGCTAAGCTCATAACAGAAACATATAAGTCAATTAAGTCAGCCGGGCTTAAAAGAAAGTTAGGAACTACTGAAATAGTTTTAAAAAACTGTAGGTATGCTTACTAATAAAATTTGTAAAAATCAAGGAAAGCTATCTGAAACTAATACACATATTGAAAATGAACCTGTGTTTGATAACTGATCATGCGATATGAAGATAGAAAGTGGTGTGCAACCTGCTTTACCAAGTACAAACAAAAGCACAATTCACGATGTGAAGAGAAAAAAATAAAAATAAAATGCAAAGCCTTACACAACATGTACAGAACAAATGCTAATGACTCTCAAGAGAGCTTAAAATTAACAGAGAAAAAACCCTTAAGATCATGGATATTATGCAGATGAAGAATATGCACACAAAAGATATATTCAATTCTCCGATTAACCCATGAAGTGACAGCAGATTAAACATGCAGACATTATAGCCATGCAACTAGGAAATGAATAAAGGGCAGTACACATGGGCAATATATACTGGGTGTTCTTGGGGCTATTCATCATTCTAGTTCGCCCTATTTGGATGACAAATTATTATCATATTGTTGGGGTATTTTCTATATGGAAAAGTACTAGCTATGCAATAGCAACAGGTATGGTATTACTGATCTTAAAGTGTGTTCTTTTCCTATGGAAAACCTAATCATAGGATTAATCCTCAAGATTCCATTACTGGAATAAAGAGACAAATAAAGACATTCATCCATGTAGGACACCTTCATGAATGCACAACAAGAGAATGAATATATATATATATATATATATATATATATATATATATATATATATATATATGTCCTGTATACAAAGGACACATTGATGACACACCAACAAGAACCTATATATCTGTTGCTGTATATAAAGGATATTTTCACGGCTACCCGAACAAGAATCTATATATTTGTCCTGTATACTGACCCCACCAACAATACTTTATATATATATTTGACCTGTATATAAAAGATACTTGTCCATAATGGACACTTTCATGAACCCACATCAAGAAACTATTTATTTGTCCTGTATATAAAAGAACATTTCTCCATAAAGGACACTTTCAAGACCCTCGAATGAGTCTATATATTTGTCTTGTATTTAAAGGACACTTCCCTATAAAGGACCCTTTCACGACCCCCAAGACTGCTCCAGTGGCCTTAAGTGGTTAGAGTGTCTGCATCGGATTCGGGTTCGAACCCCGGCTGAGTCATATCAAAGACTTATAAAAATGGCACAAGCAGTTGCTTTGCTTGGCACTCAGCATTAAGAGGTTAGTGTTAGGACTGGTTAGCCTGGTGTCAGGATATTTGTGATTGGGTGGGACATGATGCTACATGTCTGCATCATGATACCTCAGTGCTAGACATCAATATAAACTGCCAAACTGAAGAAATTGTAGCGATATGACTAAAATTGTTAAAGCTACTTTAAAAATTTTAAAAACCATACCAACATTCTTCACCCCCCAAATATAAATCTAAATACATTATTTTTTCTGTATATAAAGGACTTTTCATGAACACCTAACAAGAATATAGATACATGTATCTGACCTGTATATTAAAGACACTTTTATGACCCCCCACAAACAAGAATCTAAAAATTTATTTTTTTCCATATATAATGGATATTTCAACACCACCCAACAAGAATCAAAATATCTAAATCTATAATTATTTGACCTGTTTACCTACCGCAACATGAATTTGTATATAACTCTCGTATATAAAGTCCACTTTCATGAACCCACCAACATGAATCAAAATATTTGTCCAGTATGTAAAAGCCACTTTCATGACCCACCAACATGAATCTAAATATTTGTCCTGTATGTAAAGTCCACTTTCATGACTCACCAACATTATAAAATCTATACATATCCTTTACATAAAGGACTTGTCCAAAATAAATACTTCCATGACCCTCCTAAATGAGTGTATACATTTGTCCCTTATAAAAAGGGCATTTCATGACCAAAACAAGAATCTATATTTGTGTTGTATATAAAGCACACTTGTCCATAAAAGGCACTTTCATGATCCACAAACAAGAATCTACACATTTGTCCATGAAGGAGACTCCGATAAGCACACAACAAGATATATATATATATATATATATATATATATATATATATATATATATATATATATATATATAT
>JAECUM010018397.1:0-25000 GCA_016617855.1 Megalonaias nervosa | reverse complement strand
CTTCTTTCTGCCCACAACAAATGCACATGCGCGGAATTCATTTCCAAGACGTTCAAGGTGAGCGAATTGATCTATAGGTAATTCTTCTATTTGTCCTATTCAGTCGGGCAAGCCTTCGTCGGCCATCCATTAATCCATTAATGAATCACACATAACTGGTGATAGATCAAATCATCGGTCCATTAAAATCTCTCATTAACGTGGATAATTGAATGAAAAGTTGATTGACAGATGCTATCCTCATTCGATTGGTCATATACCTGTCCGACATGTCAGTCTGCCTTGCTAGTACATACGTATCTAATGACTGTAACCAACGGAAGAGCTATCAGGTTGTATCGTGGTACATTATATATAGGCAACACGTGGAAAATGTTCCTAGGACCGGTCTAAACTATAGAAAACATGTTCTAACCTTTGAGCCTATTATCTAAGTAACTACCGTTTTGTTTGTTCACAAATCTGAACTTGTCTTTTTTTAGATCATTCAGTAAGTCTGTAAAGCTTTTGTATTGTTATTTTATGCGTTAGGAAACGTTTTCTTTTGTAAATGTGAGTGGGTGGGCTTAGAGCAAATTTCGGAAAGGTCCATCACTTTATTGATAAGTTTGTTACATATCTTGAGAAAAGGCCTTATGAGTCAGTTGTGACATCTTTTTCTACTCGTACATTTGTCATAACCGTACTTTCATTTTATAACACAAAGTGATATTGACATCATTAATTTTTTTTATATAATCAAATCTCCAATACATTAGTAGCAGAGGATGACACAATGATGGCAGAAGGTAATTTCAAGGGAAGTAAAAGCTGATGCAAATTTTAGATAAAAGCATCTATCGCGGGTAAAATAAGACAACTAGAAAATGCGTACTTCTTGTTTTTGTTGTTTGTTTGGCTGGTTGGTTGGTTGGCTATATGGACTGGTGGGCTGGAATAGTTCTTTCAAACTAGAACCATTTGTTTCAGAGAACGTTTACATTTAGGATTTAGGTCTTGAATTTTGTTGAATGGTTGAATGGATTGGTAAAAGGCCACAATGCTTAAAACAGTAAGAGAAAATAACTGGAAGGGATGCAAAACAGTCAATGGTAAAATAATGTGTATTTGTAGTCATTAGTATCAAATGGTAAAATAATGTGTATTTGTAGTCATTAGTATCAAAGTCGTTACATAAACGTAGCCTGTCATGGATATTGTCTCGGTTGTTTCAATAGCGTTACATAAACGTAGCCTGTCATGGATATTGTCTCGGTTGTTTCAATAGAGTTACATAAACGTAGCCTGTCAGGGATATTGTCTCGGTTGTTTCAATATCGTTGCATAAACGTAATCTCATATGGATCTTGTTCAGGTGTTCGCTTTTTATGATGGAATTTAATTGTATACATTTTGAAAATGCGTGGCACTAGTCTATTAAATACATGTACGAATCATGCATTTCAATCACTTCAAGATAAGAAAAGATAAACACTATTTCCACCAGGCAAAATAAATATCCAAAACGATAAAGCTTATTTCCTATTGTAAAAATCATGCTTCTGCTTTCAGTATCACATATAGTATTTTGGTACTATTTACATGGTAAAATAATTCGATTTAGTTTTCTTGGCCTAGAAAGCACATATTCGTTTCAAACAGAAGCTGCTACGATATTGATAATAATCATCGTGGCGAAACTGATGGATTAGGTCGATGACGACGTTTAATATTACGCACGTGCATGTATAACGTCACCAAGATATATACTCGATGACCACTATTAATGATTATTCATCTAAGCCTCTGATTACAAATGCGCTTATAACTGAATACAGGCATCAACATAATATCACTAATCTGTGCAATATTTATTTTCAATTCCTATAATTCATGATCTCCATTGGGAACATGAATAATTATCTGACGTTGTCGTTGCGATCGACAATGGAAATACAATACACAATTCATATTTTTATTCAGTTGCATAGCAAACTATCATGTCATTTATTGACAGAACGTTTAATAAATCTATCTAGATCAATAAATATAACGGCGAATTTCGATATAGATTTTAAACGAATTGAGATAATTCAGCTCTTCGTCAGCTGAAAGCAAACACCAAACATAAAAGCCACGAGCAAACCAGGACTATTGCATGTTCTAATGAACAACAGGTCGAATCTACAAACATGGTTTAAAATAATGGAAAAGAATGAAATGTATATAATTAAAAAAAACCGTCATGAAAAGAGAAAACTGCATGTCTGTTTTGATTTCTTGTAAGATTAGCATCTTGTCATAACAAAATTCATAGATGGACTGGTTTGCATAATTACATTTCATCGTACAGATGTAAAGCTAACTTTACGTTATCACGCAAATTATAAGCGTAACATTCAATGCATCCGTATGCTGATAATTACTTTGTCTCCACGCCATGTTTCAGTAGTTTTCAAAACAAGAAAAAAGTATAGAAAAACAATAGATCGAATATATAATATGAAATGTTTCCACTTCACAAGTGAAGAATGTTGCATTTGCTTTATGTGTAATGAAAACAGTAATGAAAACAGTCATGTAAAATGTCACGCAGAGGCTATGCGATTATGGTACTTCCTCTACGTCAGTATGTTTACATTAGTAATAAACAAAACGAACGAGTCAACCCATTATGACTCTCTCACGATTTATTGAACTAAGGTGAGCTAATGTGTAGCGAGACGCAAGAGGTCTATCAGTTATGATAAAAGCTGGATAATGTGCATTACTTCTACATGAAATAAAATGAACATAATTGTCGTTGAAGCCATTTGGATTCAGCAAATAATTACTTTTAACATCTATTTTCAGATAGGCAGTGAATTACTGGATTTACTGAGAGAAATAATCTTCATTTTTCACCGGAGTGAAGAAATATCATAATTTTTCATTGGCTGTCTATCGACTCGGATAACATTATAAACATGAAATTCTTAGACGCTTAAATAGTCGAGAGGGTGATAGAGCCGCCACTCGTTAAAAAAAACAAATGAAGTTCAAACGAAGAAGGCAAGAATTATTTTTGTTATTTGCTTTTTTACTTTGAATTGGGAAGGAGGATTATGTTACTGTTTATATTTTCTGTGTGAATAATCACAAAACAAGGCAGAACATAAACAGTAAACCGCTGAGATCGCGAGGGTCCAGTAAGAAATCTGCTTATTCAATCTGTTATACAGTACGTCTTGCTAGCCAATAAGCTTGTGCATACAATAAAAAAGACCAGAGGAAAGTACATTTTATCCCTATCACGTATATTTCTTTTCACATTTCTCAATTTCTGACAGTCTAAAATGGCTTAGTAGACAGACATACTATTAAAACGTCATCTGCATCCTGTCATTAAGGTAGCATGAAACTACGTTTATAAACAAGTCTTGTAATTCATATGAGCAGATATGTTACTTATACAAGACACCATAATAAACATAGTAACGAACTGCTTCTGCCCTTTTATAAATATCGCAATGACGAGCAGTCACAAAATCAACAAGAAAAATAGACCCCATTCTTACTTTTAAGTGAGGAAAAATTTAAAAAGAGGCTGTGAAACGTTATGTGACATACAGAAATATCATTCTGATACAACTTAAATTATGCATGGATGTAAATATTTCAATGTTTTAAAGTTTAAATTTTTCAATTAAAATTTTTAAATATCAAAATCTATTTCTTCTAAAATACGACCGAATAAAATTTATAATTTTGTAACACACACACACACACACACACACACACACACACACACAGACACACACACACGTTCAGGGTGACCACGTGCACTTCGCACAAAATCCACACAATTAGTCAACAGTTAAGAAAGAAATAATCCAGATTCCAATAGTTGTCTTCGATATTTCCTTAAATCTTCCATCAGCTTGCAGTAGTTTTTGTTAGCTGATATAACCTGATAAAAAGATCATTAAAAAGTCGAAAAGAAACGTCCACGTAATTCCGATCACGATACCAGCCGGCACTTTTGGATTATCGGTCCGACTGTCAGCATCTACGACGATAAATCTGTATAATGCAGAAAAGTCCGCCGAGACAGCAGAGTGTCCCCGACTACACCCCCACCTCCACCACGCGAACTCACCCCCCACCACCACCACGCGAACTGAATTTAACAACCTCAATCAATCTCCCCTTTATTTTGGGGACGTGGGTAGGCCCTGTCGTATTTTTATATTAATGTTTGAAACTGTCATGTTCTTATAGCAATTTATTTTTAATGCAATCTTACCAGGACGGTTTATAATTGATTCACCCGTTTTGGGCCTGTGTGAAACAATCCTCCTTCTTATCTACAGTTTATGGACTAATCTTTTGTGAACAGGGCAATAAAAGCTAGGCCAGTCGGTACAGTCTTATCCCATTGCATGAATTTCACAATGGGAGGTCTGCTTCTCCCTCTGAGGGGAAATCCCTCCATTGTCTTAAATGCGCTTTAGAAACTAAGTACATTCCAGAAATAACAGACTGCTAAGTCCAATGGCTTACCCATCCCTATATTATATTGATTCGTTATCTGATAAGATCAGCGCCTGTTCTTTTTTTCACAACTGAGCAGATAACTTTCTTTTAGGTTTTTCTTTATAGGTGTCTTTAAATGTAATTTGATATCAAGTGTCGACCATATTTTCTAACGTTGACAACAGGACAAATCACCTTGTAACTTAACGACTCTCTCTCTCTCTCTCTCTCTCTCTCCTACTACAACAACCTTAGTGAACTAGTAAGCTTTTCTCTACTTAAACCCATCACACCCACATCCCAAGTAAATCCTACTCTGAGGTGTTCCCAACAACTTCACAATCTGGTTCAATCCATGGGGGCAAGGCAATAGGGTGAGTATTGTCGGACAGGAAGTCAGAGTACCAAAAATATCTTATGACACCTAATGTAAGAGCATTTGGAATTCCCCTCAAATCTTAAGGCAATTTTATCACGCAAATAAAACAATGCAGAAGGTGACAATACTCTGCCCTCCAACTGTTTCTTCAGAAATTGTTGTGTTTATTTGTTTTGTTCGTTTGTTGTTGGGTTTGTTTGTCTTTTCATTTTCAGAATGATACCTACAACCTCTATGTTATAATAACAGAGAATACCAAGGTGTATATATATATATATATATAGCATATATATATATATATATATATATATATATATATATATATATATAGTGCAGTATATATATATATATATATATATATATATATATATATATATATAAGAAGAAGAAGAAAAATTTTGTTTAAAAATAAAATCTGGTGAACCAAAACAATTTTGGCGAAATAAAGATTATTCATAAATTACAGCTAAATTAACATTTAAAAACTTTATTTACAAATATTTGTTTTCAAAGGGGAGATTCATATATTTCCCACTAATAATCATGTATCATAATTTTCTAAAACGGCTCCCTCTTTGCTTGCCACTTTCATTCCAAAGTACTCCGTGTTGTCTTAGAAAATATCTGGCATTAAACCTTTGTGTTAAGGTTACACTTTGCATTTATTACATTCTTTCAAAAGATGGAGAGCTGTAAAGTGAAGTTATTTGTAATATCCACAATGGAAGGGACAGTTTTATGCTATTTTATGTACTGTGACTGCAGCTTCTTAACATGAGGTACTTATGGCGTTCATGTAACATCTGCAGCAGACAGCTGATAAAAAAATGGTTGATTCCATCTGTTCGAAAAATGACCTTGAACTTATCCAAAGTACGCTGACTTTAGCAGTTATCAAAACAGGAGAAATGAAACTTACCAGAGTAGGCATTACCAGATTCTGAAAGTGAACTAAATAAATTATAAATATAGATTTTAAAAAAAGTATTTAAAAAATTTGGGATCTTCTTTGTCCAATTAACCTTTGAAATCCTGGAATTGAAAATGACCTCGCAGTAGTTTGAAAGGTGCATATCTAAAGAACTCACAATACTAATTCAGCTTCCATAGTAAACCTAATGGAACATCATAACATAAAAAAATTAAAAAACCTAAGATATTTCCTTGATGCCAGCATCTGAGCAGAGAAAACTACATGATCCACGGCATTTTTCATTTACATTTGATACATGTGTTTTTTTAATTCCTCATCAAAGAGTTAGGTGCCAATTTCCGTAAAGAGTTTGACAAGTTTAAGTATTTGAAAGAACTGAAATTCCATCAATAAAAAAGTGTCTCTTTTTTCAGTTACAATTATGACAAGCTCTCAAAATTTTTTTTTACTGGAACTTATTTTTATTTTCAAAAAATTCTTGACAACCAAACCCATATATATTCTATTTTATCTCCACCTATTTCCAGACTGATTCCCTTTGATCCATGTCATCAGTACGTTGAGTCCTATATCCACTCTTGATTTAATTGACAACCTTATGTATGGTAGAAGATTGAGAGTGTGTGTGTGTGTGTGTGTGTGTGTGTGTGTGTGTGATTTGGATTTTTAAAGTAGCTTTAACAATTTTTCAGTCATATCACTATTGTCTGCAGTGTGGCAGTTTATAGTGATGTCTAGTACTGAGACGTCATGCCGCAGACATGTAGTATGATGTCCCACCCAGTCACATTATCCTGACACCAGGCCGTCCAGTCCGAACGCTAACCTCTTAATGCTGAGTGCCTAGCGAGGCAGCTGTTAGTACCATTTTTATATGACTTTGGTATGACTCGGCCGGGTTTCGAACCCACGACCTCCTTCATCCGAGGCGGACACTCTAACCACTAGGCCACCGGAGCGGTCGATTGAGTAAGTAAACATTGCGCAAAGTCATGTTTGTCAAGGATTACATTAGTGAATATTAAATCGTTAGGTACGTGAGTTCTCAGTCTAAATCACACCTAACCTTTACAATGTCTTTTTTTAACAAAAATACCCAGGATTAATAAATAAATATGGAAAATTATTTTCGTTAAATTACGAATCGTTGAGCACAAACTATTGCAGTGTTCGAGGTCAGTGTTGAGGCGTGTTAATAAAAAACAAACAATTTAGGTATATAAAATGCAAGAAATTTCCCCAAACCTAATTTCTACTCATCTCTGTTTCATAATTGCGAAGCACTATTTCCCTGCTACTGAATTGTATTCAGGGTACAATAAATTTGTAGCATATCAATCTTGAGAATGAAAGTAATAAATGTCTGATATTTTACCCGACTATAATGTTATGTGTCAATGTATGGCAACTGGGGGTCAATGGGACTTCCCATGTTTGTGTGTGTGTGATTTGGATTTTTAAAGTAGCTTTAACAATTGTTCAGTCATATCGCTACGATGTCTGCAGTGTGGCAGTTTATAGTGATGTCTAGCAGTGAGGCATCACGCCGCAGACATGTAGAATGATGTCCCACCCAGTCACATTATCCTGACACCAGGCCGACCAGTCCTAACACTAACCTCTTAATGCTGAGCGCCAAGCGAGGCAGCTGTTAGTTCCATTTTAATAAGTCTTTGGTATGACTCGGCCTGGGTTCGAACCCGCGACCTCCCTCATCCGAGGCGGACGCTCTAACCACTAAGCCACCGAAGCGGTCTGACTTCCCATATTACAAAATGAATATGGGATACCATATTACAAAGTGAATATGGGATATAGGGTCAAGCCAAATTTATAGGGTCCGACAGTTATAGGGTCATGGGAAATTTAACATGGTGAGGCAGTATAGGGCCAATAGGAATGGAACAGAGGTGACGTCACGGTACTGGACACTAGGGAGAAAATGGCAACAGTGTTGCAAGTGGCGGATCGGGCGGACAATTAGTAACAGTGTTCGAGTTGACATGAATACGCGCTACTGTAGGTAGGTGAAATGGAGACAGGAACAACAAACATAGACATGCATATACACACACAAACACAAACAAACAAATACATATACAGTAGAAAGAAAAAAAATTGGCAATGGAGTATATCTTTTCGAGGCAATGGAGTGGCCCTGAAAAGGGCCATTGGGTTTTGTTAACATCATTGAGTTAACATACGGAACATTGTACTGGTCTTCTTTTCTTCCTCACACTTCGTCTGACATCCGGGCCGTATATCAAGACTCTCTTCAGACAGCCTTGTCTCTCCACAAAAATCCTTCGTTTCCAAATAGCCGATTCTGTGATCTTCGTAATAACCCATGATGATTTCACATACATGGGGTAGGTCGGGTTGAACAGCATCCCCGATATGAGCGTTAATCCACATCTTGTCATAAGAACTGATGAACTGAATGAACTGAACTGATCTTGAATTAGCGTCGCTTTCTACCATCGGGCATGCGCGACGAGTTTATGCCCGCACAGCGAGCTAATTAATTAATCGCGGGGGAAGGAAAGAGAGCCTCATCCCCCAGCGCATTTATGCACACAAAGTGTGCTGATCAATTTGTCCGTTTCCGGAGCATTGATGCCCCACGGGACATACAGATTATTGGTGTGGTTCCTCTCAGATTAACATCATATGAGGAACCCCCTAGTGCCAAAAGTTAAAGTATTTTATGTGTTCGTGTTTTTCCATTGTGTGTGTGTTTCTTGTATTATTTTTTATTGAATTTCGATTTTATTAAATTTTGAGTTAGGGATTGTACACCATTCAAATCAATAGTATCTTTTAATGTATCAAATTCCTGGAGTTGTTATTTAATTTATAATTATAGTTATTCTATAAGTCTCAAATTTAATGAGTAAGGAAAATTAAATTTTTAATTTCTACTAAGTTAGTATTAAAATTAATTAAGCTAATTTCATATTTAATTTCCATATATACTAAATAGAGTTTAAATATTTTTATAATTATTTAGAAATAGTTTTAATAAATGAAATAATATAATGTTTCCTGTTTTGCGCATGGATTACGTTTTGGGATCTTAATTAGGTACGAGCAGCATTCACACTAAGCTTCCGCGATCACGTGAACGCTAGCTCAGGTGCCACGAGTTTCTTGTCCAATACATGAATGATTGTTTAGTTCTAGTCTGTCAATTTTGATCGTAAATCAGTAATTTTGAAAGCTTGAATATAATATTTAGTGATTATAGTTAGGTTAGTTAGCATTCGTTAATCATTTGGAAAGTTTTAATTCTAATAATTAATTTTGTTTTGATAAGGTAAGGTTTATTAAGATTATCGAATCTATTAAAAATTATGTGCAATTAGAACAAACGTAAATTAATGTTAAGTTCCTGTTGAGTAAATGTTCTTCGATTCATTTCTAAGTTATTGAGATCAATAGTCCGTAATATTCTGAATCGTAAATCCATGGTCCTTTATAGTATCATTTATAAGTTCCTGTTCAGAGGTCTTTGCGTCGTTTTCGTTTCCATGTTAGAAAATTCAATTCCGATATCTATAATCATGTCCATAAGCGTTTCCATGTCGTTTTCATTTATTCCAAGATCTGTATCATGTCCATTAGTGTTTCCAATTCGTTTTCAGTTAATTCCAGTTATGATTAGATTTCTTCCTTTCTCCTTGGTCTATAATTTCTTAGCTAACTTGCCGCACGAGGTTCCTCGATCGCAGTGAGTCGCCAGTCCTTACTTCACAGGAAGGAGTCTCAAAATCAGTCATTTAATTTAAAGTGATTCCTTCGCTCTGCTGATTTTCCATCTTCCGAACTGTAATCCACTCGACCGGGGGTAAATCGTCCAGATTTAATTCAGAAAAGACTTACTTGTCAACCAGGAGCTTGAGAATCATAAAATACATATATATAATATCTTGATATATTATTGACGGGACATACCATGGGCAGGATTAGAAACACACATGCCCATAAACAGAATGAGGTGGGCCGCGGGTATTTATAGTTTAAGAGCGGATCGAAACGGATTGACATCTTTCACCAATTAAAACACGCGTTACAAGCTTTAGTCAGAGTGCGAAGTCTGTCTTCAAATTAGAAAAGACCTACGTGTGACGTCATATACCCTATACAAGTGCGATAGCGTCTGTGCGCAGTGAATCAATGCGACATAGTTGAAACATGACTGAAATGAAGAAGACGATGTATTGGGGTGAGCCTGAAATGGAGACGAGGAGTGATGGTACGGCAGCTACCAAAGCAGCCACGGTGATACTTCCAGACGAGAATGATTTTAATTGGGATTTAATCGATTTTCTCTCCTCTTTGCAAGAATTTGTACCAGTGCCTTCACCGCCTTCTCCTTCCTTACCTCAAGGGGAGGATGTTTGACAGAAGCAGAAATAAGAATTGGAGAAATTTTTACAACAGCAGAAAGAAGCAGAACAAGCCTTTGTCATTCAACAGCAACATGAGCAGAAGAGGAAAGAAGGAAACGAAAGGAAGAAGAAAAGAAGAGAAAGCGCCAAGGAGAGAAGAAGGACGGCGAATGTCAACCGGGCACGGTGCTATTAGACATTTTGGCAGAGTTAAGGTGTTTGAGACAAATGTATCAGACTTTTTTTAACTCGACCCAAGGGAAAAAGACCTTCCTGAGCCAAACATTTCAATCCAGTCATAGCTCCTCTACGCTGACAACCCCTGAAATACCAGCAGCAGCAGCAAGTAATCACTACCAAATCATTCACAGTAGCAGGTGAAGAAGTAGGACTTGGCAGAGGCAAAAGTATAAGGCGGTTAAAGCTCATTGCCTCCCGTTCCTGAGTTTGTTAACCAAAAAAACACCCAACGGTCCTTTTCAGGGCCACTCACGTCTCTAGAAAAGAGTGATTACTCGAAGTTTGCAAAATCAAGTTAAAACTTAAATCCCTATTTTTTCCATGATGTTTGAATGAATAATGTACGTGTGTGAGTGTAGCTCCATATTATTATTATCATAAAAATCAAAACCAACAGACACTTACGTTGCCCCTGTCTCTCTTGACGCCCGTCTTGCTTTGACGTTGTGGACATTCTGTCGCCCAATGTCCTTTCTTCTGACAGATATAGCAAGTATCTTGTCTTTTTTTTTTCGAAAGGAGTGTGAGTAGTCTGTCGCCTTCTGTGAAGTAAACCTTCGTATGACACATCGCAAAGCTTTGATTAGAAGCTCCATCTGTGTTTGCTTGAATGGTCGAGAGTGAAATGAATACTTTAAGTCAAGACACTCTGTATATAGGGAAGACACTCAAGATGTATGTAGCTGACAATGGCGTTTAAAACTAGTCATTTGATATTTTGCAATCAAGATGAAACGATCACACAATTTCCATGACAAAGGAGAAGAAAGTGAGAGGCCACGACGTGACATATCACCTCGCACAGTAGCTGAAGTCTTGGCTCAAATCCATGACAGCGATTTTGAAGACGACATTTCATCTTTTTCGATTTCGAATGCATGCAAGAGACCGGCATTCACATTCCTAATGTCTGCGTGGCTCATCGAGCGTGCGAGAAGTGCATACAAGAACCGGTCTTTTTTCATTGCCCACACTGCAGCAAGGTTCCTGGAGGACGTGAAAAAATCTTTCGTCGTTTTATCTTGCTGGCCGAGTTTGCCCGATGGATCTTAGACCCTATCGACGACACGTGGAGTCAAGAGGACATCGAACGTTACATAGATTGTCATCGCTATGCCACGGTGATGGCTCACAGTTTCTCAGGATACGATGAACAATTTCTTCTGAAATACTATACATAACAAGGCACCGAATGCCCCAAAGTCACCTTGAACGGAGCCAAAATTATCTCCATGCAAGTGGGCCAAGTATAGTTCAAAGATACTATGAGTTATTTAGCCATGCCGTTGAGTCGAATGCCTCAAACGTTTGGAAAGATCGAAATGGCCAAAGGCTATTTGCCGCACTTTTTCAATACCGAAACCAATCAACACGCCGTTCTGCCACATTTTCCTGAAGCTCACTACTACAACCTCGACAAGACGATCACCGAACAACGAGAAGGTTTCTACGCTTGGTACCGCTCTCACGCTTCGGACTCCTTCGACTTTCAGGAAGAAATGTTAAAGTATTGTCGCTCCGGCGTGGACATTTTACAGCGCTGCTGTGAAAAAGTTTCGAGAACTGTTCATGGAGCACGGAGGGATCGACCTGTTGATAGAAGCCTGTACCGATGCCAAAGCGTGCTCCTTAGTGTACCACAAGCGATTAATACCCGAGAAGACCCTAGCTGTCATACACTCTCAAACTACGGACTTCATCAAACGTCGATACTCGGTCAAAGCTCTGCGCTGGCTAACTGAGTTTAACTGATGCTTTTTTTTCAGGGATGTCATACTTGTTACCCTCAACGTGACACGAAAAACCCATTCTCAGGGCGTACCATGGAAAACTTGTACGAGGACATTTGTCAACGACGACACTTAAAGTTAGAATAGCAAGGATGCCGAGTCGTAGAAATGTGGGAACACGACTACGACCACCGTTTGAAAACCGATCCCGAATTTAAGAGCATCGCGGAACGTTACCACCTGGTAGACCCTCGAAACCCACGGGACAATTTGTTTGAAGGACGAACTAATATGACATGCTTGCTGTACCACGTAGACGAAGAGAAAGGAGAAGAAATCTAATACCTGGACTTGTGTTCGCTGTATCCTTGGGTGTGCAAATATTGTCACTTTCCAGCAGGGCACCCAATATTGCTTACGGAACACAACGATGTGATAAACATTCGACAATACACAGGACTGATCAAATGCAAAGTCTTGCCTCCCACCAACTTATACCATCCCATCTTATCTTACCATTGCCAAGGAAAACTAATGTTTCCTTTGTGTTTCGCGTCCTGTACTTTGACATGGACAGTTGCATCTATATCCATCGCCGTGATCATCGTCGCCCTGAAACTGAAGGAGACCGTTTAGGAGCCTGGACGGACTAGCACTCTGAAAACAAGATTCTGAGTTTTCCTAGCTACTACGAATGCCGAGACAAACGGGAAGAATTACACAAGAAGTGCAAAGTGCAAGGATTGACACTGTATCATCGTACGAGTCAGGTGGTCAACTTTGGCGCGTTGAAAGAAGTTTTGCAGTCAGGAGAGGATCGAGACTTTAGAGTGACCACCTATGAGATGCACAAAATTGTACATTTACCCACTCACCAAATCGTTAGCCGATCCTTAGATAAACTGTAATAAATCGTGTAACGGAAGTGAGTGCGGCTTCTCAACCACTTCACTTTACCTTACGGACTCACTGATATTGGCAAGTATATAAGTGGGAAAATTTCCAAGACCGATACTTTATTGTGACTACAATTGCCAAGCTAGAAAGATGAATCCTTTCACACAGACACAGCCAAGTTCAGTGATGATCAAATGGAGTGCGATGCTGTACCTTGCGATTGCAGCGATGCCGTACGCTGAGAGATCAGCGATTCAGAACGAAATCATAGGAACGTCGCTAGGACTACTACATCTACCATAGAAAGTGATGCTGTGCGTGTAAAACCCTAGGGATGCAAAAGCGATACCACTCCTTATAGTGGACTCTGTACTGGTTTTCATCCTAAACGTGATACAGTGCAGCTACCGCCCTACGGATGTCATCCATGCCTGAGCAAACTACTTCTGGTATCACCGTCACCTCATCGAAATGAACCTGTGAAAGAAGAATATTCGTTCCCTGTTCGTTTGCTTGGATACTGCGACTTTGAAAATCGATTCCAAACGTTCAAAGGAATGTGGTCAAAATATCTGGGAGGGCCTACCCCGAAGAATTAGCCAGAGCTGGATTTATCTACCTGGGAGAAGGTGATAAAGTAAAGTGCATCTGTTGCGGTGTGTCACTTCACGAGTGGGAGCAGAAAGACTCGGCTTATCTGGAACATGCTCGATGGTCTCCGCATTGTCACTACCTTCCTTTAGGGATAGCAGTAATATCTTCTTCATGGATACTTTACACGAGAACATTTGTGGTTTGCCTCTGGAGTTGAGAGAACGTATTTACAAAGAGTTCGTCAAAATACAAGTGAAACGCAAAGAACAATTGCATACTTTTATCACCGATGTTTGAACCACTGGCACCTGAATGCTATAAGAGGATTGATTCTTTTGAAAGTGTTCAAATGGTCAGACATTGATAAACTACCTGGGATTCAGAAGGCTTTCGATGCCACTCATTCTACTTACAAGGTGTCAACACTACACAGAATTCCAAAGAAAGTATTGAGGATTACAACAAACCTTTACAAGAACGAATATTACCACAAGAGGAAACGTTTTCTGTACGACGTGTGGTGTGTGAGTTAGTGACTAAAAATTTTTGATTTGGCGCTGAAGTACAAGTGGTTTTATGCAAAAAGTACATCTTTTACCTACAAAAGAAAGACATTGTTGTGAATGCCTAGTTTAGAAAAGCACATTCAGAATCTAACTCTGGAGCTGAGAGAATGGATTTACAAAGAGTTTGTCAAAATACAAGTGAAACGCAAACTCAGAATCATTTCTCCATTTTTAAACTATGTGCTTTTCCAAAGTAAAAGAAGACTGATTCTAGGAGGATACTACTTCAGTTATAAATATAAACAGGGCTTTTGGCCACGACCCAGCAATTACTGATTCTTGGAGGACATTATTGATGTTACCTTCAACAAAACGAGGATATAAAGCTTGCTACCATGCCACGACCTTTATGAGTAGCGTTGCAACAGATTCCGCGGAAGGAAGTCAATGACACTATTCAGACTTTGGAGAATTACCAAATCTTTTTACGATAACTGTTTCCTTTGAATTTTGGACTCCATGTGGTGTGCGTGTTAGTGACTTCGTTTATGGGATTTCGTTGACCAGCAGATTCCTTGTGGACTATTTACGAACAGCACATACAAAGACATTATCATTATGGTGGTTCTTTAAATGTGCACGAGAGATTTATTCTGTTAAAAGCGTTGCTCTTTCATCTCTATACTTCTCTACCTCTACGGAAAGGAAAGATTCGTAAACTTTTATCGACTTATTATGCTTTCGAAGATGTGTGTATAGTTTGTGACCTACACCCTCACTGGCAAGATATACGTGACTGGAAAAGTCTTGGTTTAGATGCTTGGACGAAAGAAGCGGTTAAGTATGCCAAAGATTTGTGTTAATGACTTAGAACGTCCAGTGAAAATGTGACATTTAAACCCGTGTTAGCCACATTGACAGAAGAACCCGACACCGAAGAAAACAACCGAAGTCAGGACAAAGGTACTGCACCTTTGTCAACACTGACACCTCAAAAGCCGTTCCGAGAGGAAACATGTGAGACTGTATTTAGTGTAGAGACTCAAAGAACATTACATAGCGTCCCTAGGACACCACACCTTCGTCAGAAATGTTGTACAGTGACTTTTTGTATAGCGTTTTGATCGTTTTGCATGTCCTGTTAGACATGTACTTAACCATTTGGCTATTATGTATTTTTGTATTTCGTGTTAAATCGCCATTTTTAACACTTAATAAACGTGTCATGAAAAGTATAAAATCTCTTGTCCATGTTATTTTCAAAATTGTGAACACCTTCACTATGGCTACATCTTCCTCTTCTACCTCTTCCTCTACTCTCAAAGTCATCGACGATAAGTTATATCGTTCCAGTTGGGAGGCCTTGTATCTTCGCAATCCCTTTAATATGTTGATTGCTGAGCCGAGTGGTTCAGACAAAACCGAATTTATCAAACGTGTGATCGAACACAAAAGTCATTTAATCGATCGACTACCCCATCGCATCGTGTGGTGTTACAAAGAGTGGCAATCGGCTTAAAGTCTCCATCGAGAAAGTCAAGGAGATTCCATCATGTTTGTGGAAGGCATTCCTCGCGAAGACAACGGGATCGTGTCTAACACCAGTCAAACACATCTGGGCATCTTCGATGACATGTTAGGAGAAGACGAAGAAATTAAACTTTGTTTTACGCGCAAAGGGCATCATCGTAATGCCAGTGTCATTCACATCTCCCAAAATCTGTTTCATGAAAGTAAAGCCCATCGTACCATCATTCTCAATGCTCATTACGTGGTTTTGTTTAAAAGTCCCAGAGATAAATCCCAAGTGCAAGTGTTAGCCAAACAGAAACTCTTTGGCTGACTCATGCGTACGACGATGCCACTCAAACACCTCGCGTCTATTTACTCGTCGATGCGATTTCGTGCTCATCTGTTTCACAACTGGTGCCAAGATGGAGGACATGTCTTTTAGATGTCCCCATCGGTGTGAAAAAAACTATAGAAACCTCCGACACTTCTGGTCTGTCTCGCACATCGTCAACATGACATCCCTTCAGTCTCATCTTCCAGTCAAATTGATTCGTGCCTTGTACGGAATCAGTCGCGAAAAACATCCACAAATACGTGCTCGTGTCGTAGAAGCCAGCCTCAAAGAAGTCTTACGATGGTTTACGGTGACAGCACGTCAATTACTTCAAGGCATCATTCAAATCCATCATCAAACCAATCGCTTTTGACAAACACAGAGTAGACTTGTCGTAACTGGCAGATCCTAAAATCGATGCTCGACCAAAGAGCAAATCAGTTTAAAACCTGGAGGTAGCGGTTCTCTAGGAGGTGTCATCATTCGCTCCCTCGTAAAATGGGATCCAAATGCCCCTGCAGTCACCCCCAAGAACAAAGCCTCTCACAAACAAAAACGTTCCAAGAAGAAAAGGAGCCGTGGTGCCAAGACCAGGTCACATCCCCAGAGAAAGAAAAGTCCCAAGAAAAGTCCCAAGAAAACAGCTTCTACCCGAAAGAGAGTCAGTGCTGCCCGGACGCAACCTTACTTTCTCAAACCAAGACCTTCAGTGACTGTGTATCCAGTAGCAGCAGCAACCGATTCTTCCACTTCGCCGTTGCTGGTGATGCCAGCCAAACCCGATTTGACACCCATCGTTCCCAATTTGATGAAAAAATGGAAACCTAAAGGATCTTCTCCTTCGGCGGCGGAGACCTCCTTCTCCTCATCTTTAGCCACAGAGGAAGCCGCTAAAAAAGCACCCTCCCCCAAAATCAAAGTCCAAGAGAGATCGGGAATGTTACAGTGTTTATTGCATTAATCCAAGCAAGAACTCTCACGGTTTTCTCCTCTGCAAACCCCTGAAGGTCAGGTGATGCCCGTCATGAAGATGATACGACGTACCTACAATAAGTATAGACGTATTCCAGTATGAAAAAGACCTGTGACAGACGATTGGCATCAGTGCTTTTTAGGTCCTGAAAGAACAAATATTTCATCCCAAAGAAGTGCATACCACCATCAATTCTCTCCTGCCAAAAAAGGAAAAAGAAAAGGACAGTCTCCTCGTTTATCCAAATATTAGAAAAGACGCTTAGCGAAACATCGACACGTTCGTCGTCAACCGAAGAAAATACCCACCCGTCAAAAGAAAAAGTGGTTGGTGCAAAGGAGAAGATATATTCACGGCCCTTCGGTGATAGGACCCATACTCAAAGCTTTTGGTCTATTAAGAGGACTAAAAAATAAGATAAAAGATCGTGTGTCGGCCAATCGACTTAAGTTATTTTATTTGCTCCTGAACGAATAAAGATGGCACCCCCAAGAAGCCATCACACTTGTACCAAAAAAGGAAAACTAAATTGACTGCCTTCTCGTGTTTAGCAAAACATTGGGATGTGTTGTCGGTCCTGTCCAAATCCCCTTCACCCTTGCGAAAATAACTCCTTCAAAAAGCCTCAAAAGACATCATCGATACCGTATGCGAATGTTGCCTGAACGTCTTGAAAGGAACCATACCTTTGTCTTAACACCAGAAAGAACACTTAGCCAAGCATTGACACGTTCTTCGCCAAATGGCCCAAAAGAAAATCCCCATCCCACAAAAGAAAAAGATGTTGGTGGAACGCAGAGGATTTCTTTTCTTCCGCACCGATAGAACCCTTGATCAAAGGACTGACGGGAGCAATGCTGGGATGACTTGTGGGAGTTGTTTTACCCACCGTTAGATAAGAAGAAGATAAAAAGGACCTCTTTGTGGAAAGACCTCATACGTGTACTTTGGAATCTCACGGAAGGACGAACGCTAACTTTAGTACCCTACAAACGATTGATGGAATTCCATCGTTGGCAAGAACAACGGAAATCTCATTTACCTTCCAATCCTCATCTGACCGAGATGTCCCAATTACAACACAAATTGCAATCGTTGATGATCACACCGATTTGTGAGAAACGGAAAAATCGCAACGTTACTGCCATATTTTTCACCACCACCATCTACAGTGACCAAGACAGACGCAACCGCACGGATGCCGGAGGAAGAAGACGCACGAGAAGTCTTTCAAATGCCATCAGCTCCCACCCCTAGTAAGATTGCAGCGTTCTTGTTGACCCCTTCCCTCACACCCCAGCGAGAAGAACTCAAAGCTTGGGTTAAAAAATGATGTCCACTCCACCTTCGACAGAAGTGAACAAGAAAGAAGGAAAAACAGAAACGAAAAAGAAAGCAAGAAAATAGTAATACCATTGCCGCAGCTACCACCACCATCACCACCCTCGTCTTCTACTCCTGTGGCACGTTGGACACGCCAAGCCGTTTCCAAGCCATCCCTCCAAAGCAAGAATAGCGTCAGTGAACAGTGGTGACGTATTGAAGAAAGAGTCCTAATGGAAAATCTGTTAGCCAGCATTTACTACAATCCAGCCCATTCTGCGGGTTAAGGAGGAATTAAAAAATTATATCGTGCTGCCAAAACTCGACTGAAAAGCTAACGTTTACCTCAGGTTCAGCGATGGTTACAATAACAAGCCACAAACCCATTCGACGAAAATGTTCCAGAAGTCGCACCAAAGTGGAAGGTATCGATTATCAATGGCAAGCCGATTTAGCCGATTTGGCCACCTACTACCGCGGATACAAATATTTGTTTTGTGTCATCGACGTCTTTGCCAAATTTGCCTGGGTCGTGCTTTTGACTTCTGAGTTAGTGCGAGCCTTGCAACTGGTGTTGAAACAAAGCGGTCGTCACCCACTCTGATGTCAAACCGACAAAGGCATCGAATTTCTGAACCAAGCTTTCCAAAAAGAATTGAAGCGACTGCCATTTATTTCACCACCTAGAAGCCTGAAACCAAAGCCAGCATCGTGGATCGTTTTCAACGCACGCTAAATGAACGCATGTGGAAATATTTTACGCGTCAACACACACAAAAGTACATCGACGTCTTACCGCGCCTGGTCAAAGCTTACAACTAATCTTACCATCGGAGCATCGGATGCGCCCCCGAAGAAGTGACTCCCGACAACGAAGTAACCGTGTTTGAGCGCCTGCTTGATACGTCCCCGACTGCGGTTCCCAAGAAACCCGGAATATTGACGACGGGAGATTGGCTGCGCATTGGCAAAACAATACGCACTTTCGACAAAGGTTATTTACCCATTTATCCAACTGGACCACCGAATTATTTCGTGTCACTAGACGAGTGCGTGGCCTATAAATCGGAAGACATGAACGGTGAAGTGTTAAAAGTAACTTTCTACTTGCCCGAGTAACAACGAGTGACCAATAAAGAAGCATTCTCGATCGAAGAACCCACAAAGGTGGCAAAAGTAGTGTCAAAGAAGTAAAAATGCGTTGGAAAGGATATCCTCCGAGTTTTGATTCCTGGATCGACGCTTCGCAATCATCGACTATAAAAAGAAGTGACCATTAACCCAGCATCAGCATCAGCGACAACTCCTCCTCCGAATTCTTCTCTGCAAGATCTACAAAAGCAACTCCTGTGGGTTTGGTCTGGAGAACGTGTGCTTAAAATGTAAATCGTCTTCTGCAGCCAAACCTTTGTTGTGTCATTGGTGCCGCCATCGCCAATTTGAGTTTGTAACAAGAAGACAAACAATCGTGGACCATTTTACTTAGCAGTTGCATCAATTACTTCTACCCAATCCTTCCCTGAAATACATATCAGTAGTAACAACGGGAGACTTGCGGACAACGCTAGTCACACCCAAACAGTAATAACCCTCTTTTGGAAACTCCTTTAACCTCGAGTGACTCCTCGGAAAGCAGAACTCTCGAATTATGAATAACCAATTTTACTTCACTTTACCCAGTGACAGTTCCAAGGATGTGTTTCCCAGCAATAACTAGTGCTGTTTCACGGCCAAATTACCCCAAGCCATCCAGTTGGATCACGAACCACATTGGAAAGTGGCTTTGGTAGAAATCATTCATCCCACACAAGTCCAAAATGTCAGTGGAAATATCAAATGAAGTTTTTCATCGAAATCCTGAACGAATAGGTGCAACAGCACTTGTATGCCAACGACCCTGGCTTTTACAAATCCAACAGGCATCACCAGCCAATTTTCAACTGAGCATCTATAGCATGAGAATTCCTAAAGGCTCTATTTTTGGCGCACAGCATTTGGTGGAAACGATTGCTAGTATTTTCGACGCTCAGTTTGGCAAAACCCTGGACAAAACGAAACGAAGTGTCAAGATCGAGTACCATAAAATAGCTCGTCGTCTGCTGATGACATTTTTGGATGCCAAAACGATGTCCACTCTTTCGCCCAGTTTGATTGACAATTTGGGTGGAGACCTCAAAATAGCCCCGAATTCCAAAGACACCAACAACAATGGCCGATTTTACAAGTATTTTCGTTACCCTGTGGAACTGAACAAATTATTGAATTTGATCTTTGTGTATCCCGATGTGGTGGAAAACATATCCGCAACGTTACTGCGAGTCATTCCTTGCAAAGTGGATTCTGCCGTGGCTGTTTACGAGGAAAGCTGAAACACCTATCACGTTCACGACGAATTTGTACATTCTCAGTATTTGCCTGTCAGTAAGTCGTATTTTGACAGTATCAACAATGGTATAAAAGGAGATTTGGGACAAAATATTCCATTCTCGAAAGGAAAAGTCACGGTGAATCTCTATTTTCGAAAAAGATTCTCTAGCGACTTGTAAGTCATGATACCCGTGTACTAGGAGTCTCTCGACAGCGAGGACGTGGTTTAGGAGAAATGCTGAAATCTGCGTTTCGTTCGGTGGCGCCCGTCTTGAAACCGATGATGACGCGAGGATTGCACGCATTGAAAGATGCCGATTTAACGCAAGGAAAAGAATTTCTCCGAAATATCATCATCGACAAACAAAATCCCAAAGAAGCCTTGTTGAGAGCAAGCAAAACTTTGTTGCTTCAAACTGGAAAAGACATTTTGGCTAGCCGAGAAACTCCTATAAATGCGCTGCACTCTATTGAGCAAGGCATTCCTTCTTCCTTCACGTCACAGCAAGGACAAGGCAGAAGAGACGACGACGACACCCCTCCAAAGGAGATCATAAACACGTTGCAAGAAAGACTAAGAAAAGAATAACAGCCAGAGAAATAGACGTCTTTGATTATTAACGAGAAAGAAAATGATGCACCGAGAGTCTTCCGAATGTTCTAAGTCAGAACTGGATCTGTTTGCTATGCCACCCACCATGATGACGATGCAACAGTTCCAATGGGAAGAATTCCATCTCATCCCCTCTTTGACGGCCTCAGCTCCCATCGAATTTGAAATCAAAGGACAGACCGAAGATTACATTGATCTGAATAGCAGTTACTTGTGCTTGAAAGTCAAAGTGCTCGAACGGGACAGTTCTGATCTTGACACTTACGAGAAAGTAGCCCCCGTCAACAACTTCATGTATTTCTTGTTCAGCTAAGTGGATTTATACTTGAATAACAAACTGGTCAGCAGCAGCATGGATACTTACCCTTATCGAGCGGACATAGAAAATCTCTTGACGTACGGAATAGAAGCCAAAAACACCCATCTGCATGCTTGCACAATGTGGAAACCTGTCACGGCGGACAAGTTCGACACAATGTTGCACGAAAATGTGGGATTTTAAGACCGTAAACGCAAAATCCATCTCAGCCGTAGTATAGAAGTGATGGATTGCTTGCATTTGGACATATGGTTGCAAGACAATTATTTGTTGAACGGAGTGGATGTCCGCCTGAGACTGAATCGAGGCAGTGCCACTTTTCATTTGTTGGGTGATGATGATAATTACAAAACCATCATCCAAGAAGCCAGACTCTACGTACGACGTGTGGAAGTGTTACTTAAAGTGGGAAACGACATCAGTCACACTTTGTGCAGAACAACTACCAAGTATCCGATAAGGCGAGTGGAAGTCAAAACCTTCACCATTGCCTCTGGATTGCTATCCAAGATCGAAGATCATCTTTTCCAAGGACAGTTTGTATGCTTTTGATTTTACTCCAGACCAAGGCAGCGACGAGGGACATTTCCACCCTGTAAAACCTGGCAAACTTTGTGTGGAACTTCAGTTTGCAGAGCTCTACCCTCTTGGGATTGTGGAACCTCTTTGGAGATGGGAGACGAGGATGTCTTTAACCCAACAGAAAAAAGACAAAGGCGAAGAGGACATCCTGATATCGAGATGACCAGAACAAGAAGACCATTTAGTCACCTGTTTTGCGAAGTACCTAGCTGAAAAAAAATACAGCGTTCACCCAAAAACGTGGATGTCAAAACGATCATCCCAGTCAAATTTAACGCGATAAATGCTTGATGATGTGCCAAGAAGAAAAATCGGAAGAGTATCTGGATGACGCTTGGGGTCTCATCTCTCAAGAAGTAGTGTTGCATCAGTGGTATAAAGACTTGCGTGATTATTCCTTCCCTCCATGGACTTCTCTGGAGATCCGTCGTATCGAAGCTCTCTTTCCAAAGAGTACGGAAACTAAGCGAAGAGCCATTTGCTCCACAGAGATTTGCAATGAAAAAGTGAGGATTGAATTGATGACTCATTATTACCTGTGAGATAAAAAAAAAACAACACAAAAATGGATATCTTGGATCTTCATTACCTTTTGAAAAACAGTTCGTACATCGTTTCTTGAAATCATGTCCTGTGCGTTAAAGATAAACTTCTTCATCGCAAACCTAATGACAATCAAGATTATGTCAAACCTAATGACAATCAAGATTATGTCATCAACACCGACGACAGTCATCTCCCAGGAATTCATTGGGTGACCGTCTACTTTCCAACGATCACAGGGTAGAGTACTTCGATTCTTATGGATTACCGCCTTTGGAAGACGACATCGTCGACTTCATGAGAAGAAATGCCAAGACGACTCGACTCAATAATGTGAAATTACAAGACACAGATTACCTAGTGTTTTTATTGTGTGTTTTTTCTTCATCAACGCAGTCTTGGATATCCGTTAGAACATTTAGTGACTTATTTTGATAATAACTCTTCTAGAAATGATGACAAAAAGTAGAAAAATGGTTTTGTGAATATTTTTTATGGTTATCTTTTGTTTTGATCTAGGAAAATATAACTCTGTATAAACCCCCACATTTTTAATCCTAGTAAGTATCTAGTTATTAATTTCACTTTTTCGTTATTTGCAACTTTTTACAACTATATTTTCCTTCACTTCTATCATTTACTCTCTCCTTAACTAATAAGAAACGGCAAATGACGGGACGAGGGGAGGCCCTGAGTGCCTCACTACACAATAACGGAAAAGCACACATATATATTCTAACTTCCAAAATGCAAGACGGCACTATTAGAACCAGACACCCGGATGTCTGGGGCACTTGGTGTGGTGGTGGTGCCTCTCTTCCCACCGTTGGCGCCCTCCCTTGCCTCGTTTGGACATTCAATTGAGTATTAAGTAACATATAAAATACGAGGGGTAGCGGCTCAATACCTACCCATTCGATAGATTAAATATCCCACATAGTGGGAATATACCCGTCGCAAATGTTCTTTGTGCGAAAACGACATTAACCCCCAATTCATCATCATCATCAGCCTGACTACCTGTCGTTGACGTGTCAGCAACCCCGTTGCGTAGATGATCTGAGTGATGATTGGCATTGGATGTTGAGAAGAGAAGATTACCATCTATTGGAGATATCCAGCAACTCTACAGTGTGTAACAAGGCGAGTGTCAACCGTTCAAGAAGCCAAGCACCTGGATAAAGAGGTACGGCGGGAGGAAGAGAAGAAGATGAAATGAGTAATACTGCAAAGTAGGTTTATTGAAGAAAGCCTTGGGTTTGATGGTGGTAACAAAGGATTTTTTTTAGAAAAGATAGAGGGCTCCATCTATTGGCCTTACCCGTCCTTAAGCTGCGGGAAAAGGGCATCCACTGCTTTAAAAAATTCTGAGATCCTTGTCAGGAAAGTGGTGAAGGAAGAAATGGACATGATCAAGGCTACCTGGGCAAAGGAAGGAAAGGAAAAAGAAAATTAGAAGATCAAAGAAAGCTTTAAGAAGTTAAATAACAAGTGGATCAAAGTCCAGGAAAAGTTTAGAGCTATGGGACATCCTGACTGAATACCGGAGGATAAAGAAAGGAATAAAAGCAAGGCTGAGAAATTGGTGGAAGAAATTGAGGAAATAAAAGACGAAGAACTCAACGGTCCTTTTCAGGGCCACTCCATTCCCTCGAAAAGATTTACTCCATTGCCCCCCCCCCATAAAAACAGTTTTGTCTTTCTGTTGTGTATGTATTTGCTTGTGTAATTTTTTTTTGTTTGTGTATGTATGTGTATGTGTATCTGTATGTTTGTCCCGATCTCCATTTCACCTACCTACAGTAGAGCGTATTCAGGTAAACTCGAACACTGTTACTAACTGTTCGTCAGATTGAGGTCAGCCACTTGCAACACTGTTGCCAATTTTTCCTAGTGTCCAGTACCGTGAAGTCACCCCTGTTCCATTCCTGTTGTCCCTATACTGCCCCATCATGTTAAATTTCCCTTCACCCTAAAAAGTTTGGCCCTATAAATTTGGTTTGACCCTATATCCCATATTAACCTTTTAACATGGGAAGTCCCATTGACCCCCAGTCCCCATACATTACCATTGTCATGCGTATTTGATTCAGATGAGGTTTACAATTCACTCGTGTAATTTACCGGAAATAAGTATAATATTAATCACAATCACCAAATAAATAGTTACAGTTGCTCTACGGAGGGACAGAGAGATAGATAACAGTGACTTTTTGTTTGTGTTTCTATGTAAGAAAGTAATTATTGCCAAATATGTATGTATGTATGT